>JAOEGS010008212.1:23291-51386 GCA_025447755.1 Corythornis vintsioides
TCCAGCCCTGCCCTGGGCAGCCTGGGACAGCCCTGGACAACCCTTGCCATGGAGACATTGCTCCTCAGCTCCAACCTCAACCTCCCCTGGAGTAATTTCAGGCTGATTCCTCTTGTGCTGTCACTAGTTCCTTGGGAGCAGAGCCCAACCCCCCCTGTCTCCAGCCTCCTGTCAGGAGCTGTCAGAGCCAGAAGGTCTCCCCTGAGCCTCCAGGCTCCACAAGCCCAGGTCCCTCAGCTGCTCCTCCCCACACTCCTGCTCCAGACCCTTCCCCAGCTCCCTTGCCCTTCCCTGGCCACTCTCCAGCCCCTGCAGGTCCTGCTGGGAGTGAGGGGCCCAAAACTGGCCCCAGAATTTGAGGAGCTGCCACCCCAGTGCCCACTGCACAGGGCAATCAACACTCAATCTTCATCTTAGGCTTTTCAAGTGAGTTTAGTGCCTGAGCATCAATATGGAGGAGCTCATCCCACAGGGGTGTTCATATCTCATTTGCATCCTCCTGCACTGCCTGCTCTGGGAGATCCAGGCAGAGGAGGACTCCTCTTCCTACCCATGTGAAACCCACCATCCTTCCTCCATCAGATGACAAAGTGAGTTTACACTGATGTTCCACAAGTGCTTGGGTGGGGGGATGACAGAAGCTTTCTGTGAGTTTGTCCCCAAGTCAGCCTGTACCTGAAAGGACCACATGGCCTTTGGAGCATGGGCTATGAAACTGGCTGTTCATCACTGGTGCCAAAACCATTCTCCAGCACGCTGCTCTGGGTCTTCATTGATGGCTGGAGGACAAGGGCAACGGCAGGGACATTTCCCTTCATTCACCCTTCCACCCCATCAACAAGAGGTGGAAAACTCCATGTCCCAAGACACAGTTGGAGCAGGGCTGGGCGGGCTCTTTGGACTGCAGAATAGTTTTGGTCTCAAAATCATCCAACGGCATCTTGCAAAACTTCCAGAGTTTCATGAGCTGGACTCCAGCAGAAATGCCACAGGCAGCACTGCCAACCTCAAGCATTCAAATACCGTGAGTCAGCTCCCCCCACACCCCATGAACTCTTCCACATCTCCTTTCCTTTCTGAGGTTTGTATTTTTCTGAATTTTTTCTTCTTTTTTTTTTTTTTTTTTAATCTTCTACAGAGGAGTAAAACTCTCATGGAAAATCATGTTTATTTCATCTGTGTGAGAAGGGGCAGGATGTTTTGCTGGTTATTTCATCATGTGTGAAAAATAAAATGTTGCCAAAACCTACATTGAACATACTTCCTTAAGAAAAGCAGGTTAAATTACATTAGGCCTCAAGGGGTTTTAGTCACTCTAGAGAAGTCAATCTATAGTTTCTACTATACCAGCAGGTTGCAATGCCCATACTTGCCCAAAATATCACTTCTCTGTTATACTGCCTTGTGAGTTTTCACAGTCTCTGATTACAAGTTCTTGGTTTTTACTTTTCTCTTTTTACTTTTTTTCTACACATGAGATTATTGTAAAAATAATCTAAAATAATTTTAGTATTTTGTCTTTCTGTCTACATATATCAAAACTTGAACAAGAATTCCCTGAAACTTTTACTGATCCATAAATGGAGCAGATAGTGATGAACTGGAAAAATGAAGAGGATTCATAATATCTCAAGTAGTTCTTATATCTTTATGTTGCTGAGACATAAAACATAAAATGATACTTAAAACAAAAAGATATCTGCAGGTAACCTGTGTTTGTCACTCAGGTTGTTTAAATTGTTTATCAACAATCCTGGTGTTCAAGATGGGTAACCTCTCATCTTGCAAACAATGCATATAGTACACTGTGTAAATGTACTTACTACTTAGTACAGAGAAATGGTGCCTGTGTCCACAGACATTCCTATGAGTCATCCCCATGATTTTATTGCAGATTTTCATGAAGCACCTGCATGACAAGAAGTTGATAAAATCAGCCTTTAATTTTAATTTTTTTTTAGGATTTTCCAGGGTGAAAAAGGCTCCACAAAGACAGAAACAAGTAAGTCATCATCAGTGAAATGTAGAAGTTGCAAGTTCTATTATTTGAGTGCTGACAGATCATTTCCCTTTGCATCTTGCATATAGTGTAGTATTATCACCAGTCAGCACCAACTGTTCAGCTTGTCAGCAGAAGGGCAGGGAAATCACACACAGGGCAGGGAAAGCTGCTTTGTTTCTTTCCCAGGGAAATCCATGACAGGAAACAAAGGAAGAAATTATAAACCATGATCAAATAAGATAGAATCATCCACTCAGGAATGTCATTCTCTTTTCACTGGGCAATGAGAACAAAAGGCTCAATGTTCAGCTGTTCTGATGTTGAGAGAGCCAAGGCAGTTCTCTAATGGAGCACCAGGGCTTCAGTGGTGACTAAAAGCAAATGCAGAGAATGGTTATGTTCCAAGGGAAGGACAAGTGGAGCACACTGGGGATGGACAACACCTCCAGCAGCCATGAACACTATTAAAGAATCCACCTTTGCAGATAAAACTTGGCTAGAAATTAGGCTTTATTCTTGGTGTGTGTCAGTCTGACCTATGAAACAAGGTGCAGCACTTCAAATGCACAAATATGTCACTGGACCTCAACAAAGGCCTTAATTATACAGTGGTCAGGGAATTACTGCATTGCTAGGAGCATGAAGTGCTCAATAATATCCCACAGCTGTCTGAAGAAACCTTTGTGCTGCTGCCAAATAGTTTGTGGTGACATTAAAACAACCAGTGAATTCTCAGTAGAAAAAAAAAAAAAAAAGAAAATTACTCTGAGCTCCTTATAAAGACCAGAACTGTTTCTGGGCTCCAAATCTGGGTAGTCCTGCCATGGTGCCCATGCCAGTAAAACAGAAGGGCTCTTAAATAGTTTTCATTTTCCAGCTTTTGAGGGAGTGCAGATACCTTTTTGATTCCTGCTTTATATTGATGTGTCTTTGTCATTTATGGTGTGTCTTGTGCATTTACCTCGTCTGCCTTTCAAATACTGTTAATGTGCTTGAGTCCTTATGTAGACAGACATCAACAGCTGGGGCATGGACTCCAGGGAAGTGATAAGTTATCAGATTTGATGGACATATGTTCATAAGGGTAACATCAAGCAAATGACAAAAACATTATAATCTAGATCCAATTTTTTTGCTACCATCTTTTGTTGCCTTAGGTAAGTCAGAATGTTTCCATTTCTCACTGTACATATCCATCTATAAAGCTTACTTGCCACCTAGACATACTGTGTACTTTGACTATTTGAAGAGCATGCTGCTGTCCAAGATCTAAGATGTTTTAGATGTGCAAAACCAAAGGTGTTTTTTACAGAGGAGACTCTGAACACCCACGCTGTGAGGCTTGGTTTTGCTACCTTTGTAAATCTTTTTGACAAACACACATGCAGACCTTCTGAGTCAGCCATTCTCTGAAGTAATTAAGAACTAAATTTAGCAGTTAAGAGCCCAAATTTTGTGATTAAATGCCCTGACAGTTGTGTCAACAGCATTGTCAATCACCAAAGCATCAGCCCTGGGAAGGTCAAGTGGTGTTCCTTTGGGGTTCCTGATGCACAGAACAAAACCAAATAAAACCAAACAAGCAGACGTACAAAACAAAATAAAAAGAACTCCGCAGGGCAGAACTGTTTTACTGTTTTAGCAAAGTAACCTCTGATTATATGCCTTTATCCCATGTTGGTTCTGTACTGTCCTTTTCAGGCCTGCCACTCCTTGCTGACACATTACCAGGTCACCTCCGCTTCCGTGCTTTTGCTCTTTTTTCCCAGGCAGGCCACTGTCCAGAGGTCTTTTTGGGCAAGTGTTGTTCAGATAGCTTAGGGAGGTCTCTTCTGAAAACCAGAACTATTCTTCAGGCCAGATAGAAGTTTACTAAAACTGCTGGAAATTTAAAACTGCTTTTATGGGCCATCAGTGCAAGTGCTACACATTCATATCCTTTCGTGGAACAATACGTATGGCTGCTCGTGAGTCAGAATGAATCTTCTTGGCAGCCAACAATGTTCAGGAGGTGAATTTGCCAAGCCCTAAGTTATTCAGTGTCCTTCCGTCTCCGGGGCATTTTAACCTCTGCGGCCATGAGGCTCCTGATGAAGTGTTTTGTGCAGGAATCTCTCTTATTAAACAGGGACACAGCCTTTCCTACTGCCAGTTCTCCATGCATTTCCACCTCAGTTCTCTGGCACTTCTCACAAGAATAATTGTCAAGTGGCCTTACTTTGCTTGCATAGTTTTCTGTTGTTAGTGGTATGAGTACAGCTGTGAAAAAAAAGCACCAAAATGCAGGTGCATCTTTGAAAAATCTCTCCTGACTTTTCACATGTCTTTGCCTTTGGTTTACTTGCTATTGAGTTTCTGCCAGAGTCCCATAGGAAACAGCAGTAGCTGATCTCACCTTATGATGTGGCTGATAATGTGACTTGATGCAGCTGCAGATAAATGCTTGCCCTGGACATGAATAGCAGGGTATGTGGTTTTAGGAGGAAATAGTTCCATGTTTCCTTTCACACTGCTTTCCAACAGGATGGTCTTACTTTCCTTCATTGTATTTATTGCTGATTAAAGGCTTCCTTTATAGAATGGCTTATGTCCTTCCTCCCTCAAGTAGAGTTTAACCTTCAAGGAGCTAGTTTGTTGGAGAAGGGAAGACAGAGGTGTACTGCAAGTACATTCTTTTGTTTGAAACTTCATAGATATCAAGGAGCAGTAGAACATAACATGCTGAGTACCTGGTAATGTGCCAACTGTATTTGGAGCTCTCAACATGTTCTGTTGATGGAAACCAACCAGAAGACTAGGTCTACTCCCACTTTCTACTGGGAAGAATGTTCATGGTGAAGATCATTTAATCCAAATCTATTCCTGAAAATTGATAATGGAATTGTATAGAAAGGGGACTTAGATGCATCAACACCCTTAGTGCTTTAATGTGTGTGAAATGGAAATTTGAGCCTGAATGTTATAGGAGAAGGATATCTCTAACGAGAAAAGTGATGAATGATTCCTTTTTTTCTGCAGAGACTGAGAAACTCTGTCTGGAGGCTAGCACCTTTGTACACAACTGTCAGTGTAAAGGTGAACATGTTTGACAGTGCTGATCACATGGTATATGATATTGCATTCCAGTTTCATTACTGACAGTTGCTTAAGTGCCTCTAGAGAAACAACAGTCTCTGTGTTCAACTGATCAGCTCCTTACAACCTTATTTAATTAATTTATTTATCCTTACACCCATTCTCAGGCCTTGTGTTTGTTTGTGGTGAGGGTTAGCATGTTCTTATAGAACTAAGGAAAGGTTATGGGCTACTGAAAAAATGGTTGCATTCAGAGGTCACTTCAGTGTGATTAAATAATTTTTCATACCATATCAGCCTTTGAAAAGGAATACCTACCTATTTGAGCAACCATCTGTGGATCATACTCTAAAAACAAGTGAGTCATTGACATTCTTTGATGTGTAATGAATTATGAGGTATTTTTCAGTTCTTTTTTTCTTTCCCTGAGGCAGAAAACACCTTAGGGCATGCATGTGCAAAAAACGTATTCACGGTGTTCAATGGTTTTATATTTGTGGTGTTTTATTACAAGATACCTGTATTGAAGAAGGTCAGTAAACAGAAAGGTGTGGTTTGTTTAGCTGAATGCTGAACCCATTTCATGAATCTGCTGCAACTTCAAGTGTGAACAGGTTGAGTGACTTGAAATCTGGGTTATTTTGAGTGACCTGTAAGAGGCAATAGAACTTATGTCAGACAAAACACGGGGGCATGGATCCTATTCACAGAGTGGACCTTAAAAAGTATCCTCCTCACCTCCCTGCTTGAAACTACTCTTTGGTTACCTGATAGTTGGAAAAGCAGGGCAGGTACACACTCTCTAAGTAGTGTTGGAGGAAGGGCCTTGTAAACAAAAAGCTACGAGACAGGTATTCTCATTCCTTTCCCAATTCATTAAGCAATGCTGTGCTTTCTGCTGTGCCTGTTCTCATGTTCTCTCATGTGTCAGTGTGGGGATTTCCTTTTCTTCAGGCTAAGACAAGAATTAGAGAATGCTGAGGAGCTAATAAAATAAGATTGCTTTTGATCAAATGGGAAATTCACAGATACCTGGTTATAAATGATGCACCTATTCGAGTCGCTTAGGTAACGAGAAGTCTAGTCCATAACAGAAGCTGTTAAGACACTTATGCATTTCATAGAAACATCATAGAACCATAGAGTGGTTTGGGTTGGAAAGCACTTTAAAGATCATCTAGTTCCAACCCCTCTGCCATGGGCAGGGTGCTCAAAGCCCCATCCAACCTGGCCTTGAAAACTTCCAGAGAGGGGCCATCCACAACTTCTCTGGGCAACCTGCTCCAGTGCTACCACCTTCACAGTAAATAATTTCTTCCTGATAGCTAATCTACACACAGCCTCTTTATTTTAAAACCTTTGCCCCTCATCCTATTACTACAGTCTCCATCTTCCTTCTAGGCTTCCTTTAAGCACTAGAAGGCCACCATAAGGTCTCCCCAAAGTCTTCTCTTAGCTTGTCCTCATATGAAAGGTTCTTTAGCTCACTGACATCTTCATGGCCATGCTCTGACCCACTCAAGCAGGTCTATGTCTTCCTCGTTCTGGGGATCCCAGAACTGAACACAGTACAAAGTCTCACAAGAGCAGAGGGGAAGAATCACTTCCCTCAATCTGATAGTCACATTTATTTTGATTTTCAGCCCGGGACATGATTGTTTTTCTGGACTGTGAGTGCACAATGCTGACTCATACTCAATTTTTAATTCATCAGCACCCCCAAGTCCTTCTCTGCAGAGATGCTCTCAATTCACTCATCACCCAGCCTATATTCGTACTGGGGATTGCCCTGCCTCAGGTGTAATACCTGGCACTCGGCCTTAATGAACTCATTCATTTTGCATGGGTCCACCTCTCAAGCCTGTCAAGGTCCCTCTGGATGGTGTCCCTTCCCTCCAATATGTTGACTGCACCACACAGCTTGGTTTCATCTGCAAGCTTGCTGAGGGTGCCCTTTGATCCCACTGTCCATGTCACCAACAAAGATGTTAAACAGCACCGGTCCCAGCACTGACCCTGAGGCATGCCACTCATCGCTGGTCTCCACTCAGACATCGAGCTGCTGTCCACAACTCTGACTGTGACCATCCATCTAGTTCCTTATCCACCAAGTGATCCATCCATGAAATCCATGTCTCTTCAATTTAAAGACAAGGATGTTGTGTGGGGCATTCTTCAAATGCTTTGCAGAAGTCCAGGTGGATGTTGTCCATTGCTCTCCCACATGCTTTCACATGCTTTTAGAAGTATCATTGTAGATGAAAGTATTTTATCTACCCAGTTTAGCATCCTGCCTTTTGACCTGGCTGGTAAATGAGTTAGGTGAGCAGCAGAGTTTCCAATCTCTCCTCACCCTGAAAACACATGAGATGCTTTACTGCAGAAGCTATTTTTACATCTTGGAGAGACCCTTGACTCATGGGTTGCAAAGCTAAATTTTATTACCAGCTCTTCACAGCCTCACATGTTGGCTGTAAGCACCTTCATTACTTTTGGGTTATTTAAGATGTCCAACCCACTAATATAAAGTTTATCTGTTCTTATGATTCTTGTGTTTGTAGAGAAATGATTTATTTTCAGTGCCAACCATATCTATTCAAGTATATTCATATTAATGTCCTGAACCAACACCTTAATATTTGATCATTCAATAAGGGCACCAGCAAATTCTGCTAATGGTTAGAAATGTTAGCTGGCTGGCTGGCTAAACAGGTGTTGGGTCTATTGAGCTGAAGATCTCTTCCCCAGCTGAATTCAGTTGATGTGCCTTGTTGCCCGCAGCTTCTGTTCTGTGAGAATAGAACAAAGGCCCAGCATCCAGCTAAAGGCTGGGAGGAGGCTTCCTTCCTTCATTTGCACATAGCTGGTGAATCTGCTAACATTACACAGTGTTTACTCATGCAAAAAGCTAAAAAATCAGAGATGAGACCAGAGGATTCAAAAAAACAAGGGTACGTATAGGTGAGTTTGTTGGGAGCTGAACATAGGATGAGTGGAGGGTATACTTCTGTTTGAAGAGATCTGAAGAATTACTTAGGTCACAAAGATGACTGGATGGAGGAGATGCACATCACCATAGACAAGGCAGGAGCTATTTGTGCAAGAGATGTTACTTAGGGAAACCCCTGAACAGACTGTACAGGCAACGTCCACTGGCTGTGAGTATGTTTGGGCTGGAAATTGAAAGAAGTTAGCTGATGATTATAGTTAATGGTTTGGAGCATGGTCCTAAACTATGAAATGAGGCATAAAGCTCGTCACTGTTTCACAGATAAAATCAGCCCTTTTAAGAAACGGGGTTTTGTGAAATAGCTTCCTTCAATAACCAGGGACAAAATTCTAAGGATCAGCATGGACCCTTAGTCTGATCTTCTTAATATTTGTTTTCCAGCAAATTAAGGCATTACTTTTCTAAGAATCCTTATACTGAGGTTCTAATATGTTTGGTTTTGAACATCTGTGTTTGGATAATTTAATCTTTGTTTTCATCTCTGTCACTGGAGTTCTTCAAGAAAACCAAAATATTTTCTAGTAAGAAAAACAGTGCTATTAGGCACAGGCTGAAGACATAGTGGAAATGCCCCATGCAGCGTAATCCATTTTTCATTGGTCACATCATTCAACTATGACTAGTAGAAGATGACACTGGAAAGAAAATGTTTAGCCACGGAAACACTAAGAAGTGTTATAAAAGTATAAATATAGAAAAAATTAGTAAATGAGTGAAATTAATAACATGGAAAAATCTCAGCAATCAATCATCACGCAATGGCTGAGATTATTTCAGTGTATGAGAGGTTACACATAGACCTGAAATTGTATATTTTTTTTCTTTGGGTTACACTAATAGTAATATAAAGTTTTGATTCTTGATTACTGTATTTGCCCAAAAGGAAGACTAATTTTTTTAAAGTTAACTACTTGGAAAAACATAGATCAGTCTAGATACCATTACTCTCCCTTGAGGTTAATATGGTAATTCCTGTATGTTTTTTAAAACAAAACAGCTGTTGAAAAGTTTGGTCTTTTGTTTTTTATGTAGGGTGTAGACACAGCACAAAACTATCCTAACATTTTGCGTATACCTATCTTTCAGTTATTGTCCTGTCCTTAGTCTATCCCATGGCAACCAGTGAGGTTAACTGCCAGTTGCACTGAGCAATTTTCTGATATCTCTTAAATGCCCCAGCTATTGAATAGCTGTAGGAACATTGGTTAGAGATCAAAGCCCCATTGTGCTAATTACTAGACAAACACAGGACAAGCAGAACACTCAATCCTTCCCTCACAAAGTGCAAACTAAGTGAAATAACATTTTTAAGTGTGTACGTCTAAATGGTTGGCTGGTAGTAGATGTGTTTCTTTACCTCTATGCAGTAGAGTGACAATGAGTATCTCCTTATTGGGCCACTGAAGAGGATTTTCTGCTTGTCTTTTCTTATTTAGTATATAATGCATTGACTACATTGACTACAACAATGAGCTGCAGCTTTGCTTTCTTTCCTGAGCATGTTTAAACACTAGGGTTGGATAACACAAGGTGAATGTTGGTTGGAGTTCATTAGCTCCATCCTCCTTAGCCAGGGCAGTGTGTTTATTGCCCTCAGCCCTTACCAGTGTAATGGGCAAGGCAGGTCTATTTCAGACTCACTTGAACTGTGTCAGTGAGTCAGGGGTTGTTCACACTGCCCCTCTGCAGACCTCTGCCATGTGCCAGCTAGCTGCGTGCAGCGAGGAGTTGCTGCTATCTGCATGTTAGATTGTGGAAAGCTTCATTCTGTATTTCCCACACATTGTTGGATCATTTGTGAGGACTGGATAGGCAGCTGCCCTGGAAGAACAAAGTTTCTAGGAAATCTTTCCATCTAAACACAAATTTTGGGCTTGATTCACAATAAAGTTTAAGCTAGGTCATCACAAGCATGTAAGTATGAAAGGGTTTCTGCTAACATGAAGCAATCAAACATGTTTGTTTGTCCAAGATAAAAGGTCATCAGGAACCTTTTTCTTGCATCTCACTACCATTTGTGAGAAGGGAACAGGGCTGCTGTGAAGCCTGGGAAGCCAGGCAGGGGCCGGTAGGGGCAGGCACTGCCCTGGGGAGGTGAGCTGGCAGCGGGGCCTCGCCCCAGGCCGTCAGGGCCGTGCCCACACTGGCTGGGCCGCAGTCGGGCAGCACGGCGAGCAGGGCGGCTGTGGGGACAGTAACCAGCGTCTGCCCGGCGCCCAGCTGCCAGGTGAGCCGATGCTGGCACGTCTGTGGCCGGGCCAGGAGTTCAGTGGGGCATCAGGAGCTATGGGACCAGGGACGTGCCTTCCCTCAACACAGCTCGGGCAAGGACCAAGACCAGGGGGTCTCAGCTCCAGCACTGCCCCTGAGCAAAATCCAGGCAGGCCCTGGCTTCCCAGTCTGATCCCAGGTTCTGGCTGAGCAATGTCAGCTCAGAGCTGCAGCACAGGCAGCTAAAGCCTGGGGCAGGGGAGGTGCACGCAGGGCCCTGGCAGGTAGAACTTGCACAGCCTGGTGTTGCACGGGCACCTGGGACTGGGCGGTGAAGGTGGCTGGCACAGACTTGCCTCTGTTTGCTCAGACCTGTGTCTAGTTGTTTATGCAAAGAAACCCGAAGTGCCTGTTTATTCACAGAGCTTGTTCATGTCAGTAAGTCTATGGCTTTGGCTATAATTTCAGCAAGGTATGTAACTACAAGCATTTAGTTTTGTTCAGTACAACCTATTTGTCAAATTGGCAGTTCAAATGCCAGAATCTTTAGAAATGGTGAAATTAATGATTTGCCTATTCCTGATGTGTGAGGACAGCTATTAATCATATCTAGTATTTGCATGTTTTTATTCAGCCAATTTACAAGAGTTATCATTATTATTATTTACATAATCCAGAAGAGAAAAACAGGTCTCAGAGAGGTCATAAAAGAGGTGAGAGAGCATGTGTGAGGTCAGTCTTCCAAGAATCAATAATTGGCACATAAAAGCAGACTGACTTGAATTTATTTTTTTAATCAGAGATACTGAACATCCACAGTTTGTTTTGACATTACTGGGAACTCAAGCATATCTGAAAATCAATCTGTATTTGTGACCCAGTTGTACTTCTAAAGAGACTTGTAACTTCTGGTGCAGCAGTCTGAGCTAAGCAACTTGTGTAGAGAGAAATCACACCTAGCTCTGGTGAGGGAACAAAAATTGGGATCCGTGATTGCAAATCATGTTTACATCCAGTTTTTTTGCAAAGCATTTGGTTATCTGTGAGTGACAGGATGAGAGCAGTAGCTGTGCTCCATTGCTAGAACCAGCCACTTTCCACCAGTTGCCTTGCTGATTTTTTTTTTCCTGTATTTTAGTGCTAGGTTTGCTCACAGCTGAAAGAGAAAGAAAGAAAAAAAAAAAAAAAGCTGTCTGTGGGGTCTGTGCAGAACAGCTTTGCTGAAACAAAGCTTCCCAACCCTCTGACATGCCATTCTCATTTGGCTCATCACTTGCTAGTGAGAATCACACTCCACATTTGAGGCTGAGACTCTACACAAGCCCCAGGAAGAAGCCTACGCACTTGGATTCCAAGGGGCTGGATGAAGCAAATTGCACCACTTCCCATCAGTGAAGAACACCCAGCTGTGACCAGCACCCCCACTGCACCAACACACTTCTAGGTGAGTCAAAATCCCAGAATACTGATTGCCTAGCAGAAGGAAGCAATTAATTTCCTTCATACATCACCAATTGGGACCAGGGTCTCAAACCTTTTGGGAACTGCCTCCAGATGGATGTTTTGTGTTTCCCAAATATTTGAGGAGCCTCTCTGAGCCCTCAGCCAAGGTGTGGTGCTGGCTACCCAATTCTAATGCAAAGTGCTCAGCCGTTAATTCCCAAGACAGTTCTCAATTGGACCAAGTAACTTTTGCCAAATCCAGTGCTCAGTGTTCTTTTTACTTACAATAAGGCTTAATGGAGTAGCTCCCTAGCTCTGTAGCTATATCTAGCTGTTTTTACCATAGAAACTTGTAAGAAAGGCCATAGACCTCTGTTGATATAGCTCCAGGATAAAACAGTTACTCAGGCTCACTTCTTTGGCTGGATAGGGCATGCCTAAGATCCTTCCTTTCCTTCCTCACTCCCCAGGGTACTGGCAAAATTTAGCAGAGAAGCCTGCATGGCACTGTGTGAACTAGTTCTGCTTCAGAACAAAGCTTATTATTGCAGCTCGCCCATCTCTTCCAAATATCACAGTTGTCTTCACATTTTGAAAAGCAATTAAAATCAACAACACGTAACATATTACAGCTGTTGTAAACATTTCCCTTGGCTGTGGCAAGCATCCCTGGGAACTCTAAACTGCAAACAACAGCCCCTCCTTCTGTTTGCAATGGGGATACACATTTAGGTTCCACAGCAAAAGTTATTTTCTCCCATTTTTTTGTTTGTTTGTTCTGTTATCCATGGGGAGCCACAGCCTACAGAGACTGAATTTAGTAAAATTAAGTCCCCTGAGTAAAGTGGGGCTTATTATTCCGAAGTTTATGAAAAGCTTAAATTCTAGTAGCAATCAGTATTGACCATGGATTGCTGAAGAGGGATGCACACCCTGCAGAGTACTGATGTCTCACTGGTTACAGGTTTGTCTGGTTAATCCCACACACTGATATTCGTTGGCTTAACGAATACACCCACGGCAAGAACAGAATGGCTTTGTGGGGTTCTTAGTTGGCATACCTTCAGTGACTATTAACAAGTCTTCATTCATACCAGTTGTCAGTCATAGCCCTGTATGTGATTTGTAGGAGAGATAAGTGCTATCAGCATCTTGCAAATAAAGAGATAGAAGCAAGAATCAGAGCGCTTGCCTGAGGCCACTGTGGAGCCAGCAGCTGAAAATCTGACAGCTCCAGGACAACATTCAGAAATAGAAATTGTCTGATGGCGTTGGTCTTATCTTACTGGTCAGCAGTCTTGCAAGGTGCCATAGTTCACAAACAGATCTTTGATTTGAAAATAACTTTCCAAGAACAATGATCTCTCACAGCTTGTGTTATGTTTAAACTGGATGTTGCCCCAGAAATGTGCAATGTTTCATGTTGTTGCACCATCCCTTTGCTCTTCGATCAAACCCTTCTTCTTGTTGAGTTTGCAGTTATGCGTCTTGCAGGAGATTCCCATTTTTTATTGGATTCATTTATTACATGCCAGGTTGTTGCAGAAGTTAGACTGTGAGGAACAGTGATTTGTTTGAGGAAGACAAGCACGACACCCAGCCGTTCCCTCATAACCTCAGAGCCCTGTCAAGTGTGGGTAGGTGCTGAATTCTCAGCATCTGCTCTACGGTCTGTGCTTGGGGCTGAATTGAGGCAGAGCTTGGGTTTTAGACTTACAGGAATCTTGAGCTGCTGTTAGGGCATCAGAAAACCCAAACTGGTGTAATTTGTACAGCCTTCATAAAGCCATCATCTTCTTTTAAACGTTTCTGTCACTGTACAGTTTTGAAGAAGTTCAAACACGTTCTGTCCTCGAAATTTTTGAGTACAATTTCATAGTCTGATAAGGACACGAAATAAGCTCACAAAAAGTCTCTGCCCTGGAAGATTTTGAACGCCTTACCCGTACCAATAGCTCCTTTAGTCCCCAGCGCAGCCTGCCAGCCCCGCCGGCCGCCCCGACTCGGGACAGGACGGGACGGGCCGCCCCCTGGCGGCGGCTTCCCGGCACAGCACAGCCCCAAGCTCCGCACCCCCCGGAGTTGCCCTGTCTACGTCTCCCACCCGCAGCTGAGTCTTTCCATCGCTCCTGCGGGGGTGTGGAAGGCACTGCTGTTGGGCTTCTCAGACTGCGCCAGTCTCTGCGCCAAACGCCCGGCTCACGTGTGTCAGGCATCCCCCCGGATCGCTCCCCCCAGCCTTTCCAGCAGCCGGGCTTGTGCTGTTACTGAGCAGTGGATTTATGAAAGCACCGAGGCTAGTTTACAGTGAAGTGTCTTGTAGGGTCAGAATTTAACAATTTAAGCCTGTTAGGGAGCAGCAAAGGGAATTGCACTGCTGCAGTTATGTGTGTGTTCTGCAGAGGCAAACACTGGAAAATTTTTTAGGCTTCAGAGCAAAAGAAGTTACCAATAAATATGAAGTGAGAATAGTGTGCAAAAAATTACTCTGAAGGTGACAGTTTGATATCTTAGGATGGTTCTCTCAAGGGTTGCATACCCCTGCTGAGGGTTGTGATCAATTTGTGCAAGCCCATCTGACAGCTGGAGGGATCATTGAGAGCCCTGCTCAGGACCATTACCCAACTCCTTCATAAAGTGCCAGCTCAATTCTGCCCAGCCCATGCTACCTTCATATGCCAAGGACCAGGCTATGGGTTAGGAACTGTGGTCGGTATGGAACATGCAGGGAGGAGAGTGTTTCTGTAGCTAAGACTGACCTCAATGTACTTTTGGGGAGCCTAGGGAGGCAGCAGAGATGTGAGGAACTTTGGAGAGCCATGTCAAGTCTAAACTGCCAGGCAGAATTTCAGGGGAAAATACCAGGTCTAGCTTCTTAATGGAAAGCCTGTGTTTATGGTATTTATCACACTTGCTTTCTCTCTCCCTCTGAATCCCCCTGTTATTTTATATGCAAGTTTCACATCACTTTCATGTGCTTCCTTCGTAATCTGAAGAGTCACAGTTCACTTAATCTTCTCTGTTAGAGTGGCATTCCATATATTTGGCTATCTTTATTGCCCATCTTACTTGTGAATAGTAATAATCAGATTAGACTCCATCACTTTATACATGAAGCTGGGACCTTTTAACTCACGAGCATCACTTGACATTTATCTGCAATCAGGGCAGACAAATAAGAAGCAGTGGGAAAAATATGGGCTGCTGCCTTTTGGGGGCAGTGTGTGCTTTTGTAATTACAGTAACCATCATCAGCTTTATTTCTCAAGAGCAAACTGTGCTTACTGTTTCAAGAATGCTTATTCTGGAACGACCTCCCCATCCCATCTAGTTTGGCTCTCTACACCTCCTGTATTCATTAACTATGGGGCCATTACTTGCTTCATTAAGTAAATGCTTCCTCACCACCTCCAGGTCCCAGATTTCCATCTCTCTGAACCTGAGATATCTGTGGAGTTTTAGGGTCTTTTTGGTGTTTTGGGGGTTTGGTTTGGTTTTGGTTTTGGGGTTTTTTTTTTGTCTAATACATAGGTTTGTTAATTTTTTTTCCTTACTAACCCCTCCTAGTAGAGAGCTTATATGGAGGGACAATATATTCTTCATGGAGGCTGGGCTTTCAGTAAAGGCTGTGTAGGCAAACTGCTAAAACCAGTGGTTTGAGGGTCTCCTGCCTCTGTAGTGGGATGCTTCAGAAAGGAAAGTGGCATCTGCAGCCTGGAAAGCCTTAACTCACAGTAGACTGAAAGATGTGCTGAAAGATATGCTTTTGGGTCTTTGATTTCTCCTCTGTTATACTATACATACAAACACTCTATAGCATCATTATTTTCTGAAAAGCACCCAAAAAGAGTAATTGAGAAAGGCTGGTTTGTTCTGTTCTAGTAGTACATCCTCTTGCTCAGAAATGTTTTGCAGTTGGGAGCTTTCTGAGGTGGACACAAAAAGGAATACCTCCCAGCTAGTTAGTTTAACCTAATGTTAAAGTTGGAGTAATTTTCATTAAAAATTACTTACCTGACTTGTAATGGGGTCATGTGGTAGGCTTCCACATTTTCTCTTGTGTTTTTCCCCCTCCTTTTTATATGTAGTATTAAAAGATTGTTTTAAATACATTATTGGAAATTAAATTTGAAAAAGTATTCTTGGATATCTTGTATAAATGGAGTATTTTCCTCAACTATATTATTTTTTTTCCTTTAAATAGTTAAAAAAACCCATCTGAGTGATTGAAATAATTTCATAAGTGCCAAAAATCTCTTTAAACATAGCGAGCTGAATCTACATGATGGTTTCCAATTTCTCCATTGAGGTAAACTACACAGAAAAGGGATTGATACATTTCTTCTGAGTCCTTTCTCTAGATAGTTTTTTGCCTTTAGGAGTCCTGCCTGGGTAATGGTGTCCAGGCACAACTCAGCATTGCAACTCTCCTATTATCTCATGTTATTGTTGTACATCACAATGTAAATACTTGCCAACCTGTGCAGAATCCATAGCCCATCTCCAAAGAGCCCTGTTCACCTCCAAGAAGGCACAATAACTGTTCAGCAGAGGAAATGATTTATGATGAGAAGGCAGGGTCACCTGCCTCAAGATCCTATTGTAAGGTTAGACTTTAACAAGGGAACACTGGCAAATGAGCACAGAGGGGGGCAAAGGACAACAAAAACAAAAGTTATAATGTCAAGAGTACAACACACAGAGACACAGCTGAAGCTGACTGAAAGGCACATAGTTTTGCAGTGAGCATCATGCATAACCCCTTCAACTGGAAGTGTTTCTTAGGTAATTAAACCACAGGATTAAATAGTCTAAAATGACTGTTGTGGATGTGGTTTTAATTCTTGAGCAGTCTAGAGATCTTGGCAGCTGGGGTCTTTATACTTGGGAGAGATTTCTGTGTTCAGTGATGCAGCTGTAGCCAGGGTTGCAGCTCACTTTCCTTTGCCATGGGCATTCCACACCAGTTTCGTGGTCGGGCTTGGCACAGTTCCATGGGGCTACAGGGTGGTGGCTCAATCTCTGACTGGTGATCAAAACTCTTGCAGTGCAGCACACATCTCAACTAAGGTTCTCCTCCTTGCTACCAACAAGAAACTTGAAACTATTTGATTTAGACCATTTTTTTCATGGGTCTGTGTACTGTGATCTCCTGATGACGTTCTCTTTTCACTACCATCTGGAGGACTTGAGAACTCGCCATACCAATGTTTGTTCTATAAATGCTAAATTGCATTTCTCATAGAGTGGCCTCTGGTTTTTTTGAGTCAGTAGTAGCAGGACTGTTCATGTAGAGTCACTGAAACATTTTCTCTTCCTTACCTTTCACCCAGATGTCCCACATCTGTTTCAACTCTATGTAGCTTGCATATTTTTCCCTGCTGCTTCTTAAAACTTCCTCTATACATTGCACACTGGCCTTCACAGACTAAGTACTCAGCAGTGCTTCTCTTCTCCAACGGGGATGGGTCCCCACAAGCATACATGGGGTTCTATGTGCTTCCAAGGTGGTGCCAAATGCCACAGGCGAGCCCTGAATGTCACTTTTCCTCTGTTTCTGCTCCTAAAATGGTTCCAGAAGCAACTCACATGGATGAGGTTGCACACAAACTCAGCACATGCAGGACATGGTTGACAGTCAGCCCGTGCTGGCATTTGGAGAAGTTATGCTGGGAACTTTGAATTCTGAATGTTACTGTTGCTGAGCCTTGCATTTGTACTAGCCTAAGGGCAGAGGAACCAACTGTTGTGTCTTTGAGTAAAACATTATGCTGAAATGGTGGGATGGAAGACTTTGGGCAACCAGAAACCATTGATAAAAAATATCCTTTTCACTTAATACACACTTGCTATTGTTCTGGCTATACACTTCAACAAAGTGTAGCTGTAGAAAGGCATTGCAGATATAACAGGCTAGATCTTAGTCTCAATCAGATTTCTGTGAGGTTTGGTCTGTTAGCAGGTTGACAAAGGAGTACTTGGAAATTTGATGCAGAAAGTGTGTGTGGGGTCTGTAAGAAGGCTGCATCTCTATTTCAGCTGGGCAGTAATCCTAGCTCAAAAGTGCATCAATCACAGTGTTTCAAATGGAGACAAGAACAAATGTTACCCATAGGAAAGCAGGTTTGTTGTCAGTGGTATTGGACAGTCAAATGTGACCCCAAAACTGGTGATCTAGGCAGCCATCTTTGTGATAGCAGTCTTGGTAAATATGCTTTAGAAAATGCTAAAGAAACTGCTTCATTTGTCAAGAAGTGCATAGTATCCCAAAGGAACAACACACTGTACAAAAAAAGAATGAGGATATAGATTGAAATAAATAGACAATATTTAGGTTTAGAGAGAGTCTAAGTTGTTGACAAAAAGAAATATATGGGCATGATATGTAGATATCTTCAAAGCAAAAGAAAATGAATCATATGGAGCTTCAAAACTTTGTGTGTGCCCGTAAAACATTTAGGTTTTGCTCTGTAATGGTATTTCTAGTCATATGCAACATAACTAAGATTTTAACTTTTGTGTTCCCCCTTACCAAAGAGAAGTGTGAGGTAGAAATAGGATTTTCAAGTGCTCAGCTGGCATCGTTCATCCAATGAATTATTCTGGCTGCTGGGCTAACACCATCCCAGCCCTGGGCTTGGGGGCCATCCAGTGGAGCCACAGGCAGCCCAGACTGGGCTTTCACCTGCCTCCATGCCTGCCTAGGAGCAGAGGCAGATGCCAAAGCTGACACAGATCTTAGTTCTGTGGATTTTACTCACAGCCAGCGGGTGTGATTTCCACAGGGAGCTTGTTCTTCCCTTGAGAATGACAGCCCTGTGCTACAGCTGCATGGGATCACAGAGAGCACATCCTCTTCCAAACTCACTCAGAGCCAAAAGCTAAATGAAGTTTGGCCCGTAATTATACCAACAGCATTTATTTTCTTGTGTAAACATATTTTGTCACTCTCTCTGATGCACCCACCAGCCTGCCCTTCTTTGTTTGCTGTAGGGAGCTCCCTTTAAGTCAGTTCCTCCCCACTGTCTCTACATCCTTGGCTTTTGCACACTCTGACTTTTTTTTTTCTTGAAATATTTCCTTTCATCTTTCCTTGCACAATTTATGGTATCTTTCTGTGTTTTGTTTTTTTTTTTTTCCTGTTTATGGGACATTAATACCTACATGACCATAGGCTGTGCACCATGTACACATGCACACCTCAGCATGAGTCACCTCAGTCTCATTTTTGAGCCCGGAAACACAGTTCTGCTCCCTGCTCTCACATGCACCTCTGTGATTTGCAAGTATTCAAGAAACAAGCAGCCACGAGCTAGCATCTTATTCTTCTGCTGTGATGTATTTTCACTACTACTTTTTGAATGTAACATAGGGTCATTAGATATGGAAATAAACTCCTCTGAAGTATAGAAATTCCTTTAGCGACTTCAAGACCTTCTGAATGTGCAAATATTTGTGTTTCCACAGTCAGGTGTATTTGCCTCCTGCCCTTCCAAGGCAGGAAGTCTGTGTCACTGCAGACTCACAGTGGTGGATTCTTAATGGGGATCCCAACCCAAACTGACAGATCTTGGGTGTAATTTTTTTAACCTGTCAAGAGCCATCTTTTTGCTTTTGCGTTTTATTTTCATTAACAAGATACAAGGAACAAAGTACACTCAGAAGGAGGCATAGAAAGCAGTAACATTCACAGCCACTCCACAGAAAATGTCACAGGAGCGTAACAGAGGGTTAGTGATTTTTTAATTGTGACTGGCACTCTGTGCTGAAGGAAGAGTTTTGTGGAGAAATCTGTTGAAAGCTGCACATTTAAGTCAGTGGCACCGCTGCATTACCTTCACCCAAAATCAAGATCAATAGGAAAGCATCTGTATCTGTTCATGTTGGAGGAGCAACCTGAGTTCTGCCTGCACTCCCATGAGGTCATAAGAGAATCACTGTCCCACTCTCCACCTCATTTCTCTCATTGTAAAACATGATTTACTTCGCTCATTCCCACAGGTTTTGTGGCTGTTAATGGAGAGTGTAAATCACAGTTTCACTATGGCTCTGGCTGGGAAATCAGGCCCATCTTTCTCACTTTGTGTTCTCGGTTCAGCACACACAGGCAGAACTGAACCCTGGAGAAACTAGAGAGCCCAGCTACTGGGTGGAGGCTTCACTGTGGTTCTCAAATACACTTTCACTCCACTTGTTGGCTTAGGCTGTGTTTGTAAACACTCACAGGCCCTCTCCTTTGGATTGTTCCTTGGAGCCAGATTTTCTTTTGATGTTGAACAGGATGTGTGTGTTAATTAATTTATTTTACTCAGTGTAGGAAATTGCTGCCGATGTTCTCTGAAGAGCCCTATGAGCCATTTCTCCCCTCACATAAACATTCAGGCAATTTTGGTTAAAGTGTTTATTTTTTTTAACTATGCATAAATGTTAATCTGGCTCTTTTACAGCAGAGAGGTTTTACGGGCTCCTTTAAAAATGTCAAGGTCTTATTTAAACAGTTACTGTTTAAACTGGGGAGATGAAGCACTGGACCAAGAGGATTTAGAGATAAAAAAAAGGAAAAAACAGCATTTTCTGCTAATAGGTGTTTATTTGAGAACTTAGTACGGGTGAAAGTGATAGTAAAATACTTTGGAGACTGCTTCTGCATCTACTCCTTCATACTTGCACTGTGGACATTGCTAGCAAAAATACACCCTTCCTGCCTTAGTCCTGAATTGAAAGGACTCCTGCCTGGTGATGACAGGAAAGCACAGGCTCTGTAAACGTTGACTTCCTGAGACTGCCAGGAGGGGCCAGTTCATGCCAATTAAGGCAGTGATGTTTGTAATGTGGAAGCACACTACTTCATGTTTTACAATGGTCCAGGAGGCTGCGATGATTAAATACTGCTTCTGAAGTCCCCCACATTTGGAGTGATCTCTCAGGAGAAAAAGACTGAGAATCCCAGTGTTGGATGATTCTATCATTTTGCATATTATAATGCTGCACTCCCACTTGGGTAAGGAGCACAGGGTGCTTCTTTTCAAAAACCCTAAACTTCCAGACTTCAAGTCTGGCAAAAAAAGAATCAGGCTTTATGGAATGCTAGTAAGTTATATTTAAGTTGGAAGAAAGCAAAATCCTGTACTTTTTAATAACTTTCTCTTCATGTGATAGCATTAAATAGCTCCACTCCAATCTTGGTCTGATGTTTAATTGGAAGGGTGTTAGGATTTGAGAGCTGATGCAGTTCAAACTGATCAGCCTATCACACTCTACCAGACATGCACAGCATTTTACCATCCACAGAAACAAGAGCAGACAGATGCCTTCTGAAAAGACTGCCATTTGAGAATGAACTTTCAAGATACGGTATGATGGCAGATTCCCCAAGGGAACGATCTGGTCTCTTTGTAATCTCAAGTGTCTTCATACACTTCAGGGTAGGTTTGGTGTCTAGCACTCTTATTCTAGGAAAATAATCCACTGCCACTTCAATCAAGACCTAACAAAGAACTTACTAGAAAAGCTTACTATCTCCACAAGGACTGTGCCATAAATTCAACTGAGATGACAAGAGCAAAGAATTGAAAGATGGATAGTGTGAGATACATGGTTTATCCTTAATTTGAGTTTAATTTGAACAGAGCTAGTAATGGCCAAATTTTATGATGCCTTGGGTGGTGAGAGTTAAATTGGAGGTTTTTGCCATGATCTGTGCTCCTTTTTAAAGAGCAAAGAAACAAAATTTGTTGTAGCTGGCACTAAATGGAAGTTGGTTGTTTTGTTTTTTTAGCAGTAGCAATAGATGGCAGTGACTGATCCACAGAAACCAAACTGCTCATTTCTCATTCCTTTTGGTTATGGGTGAGGGAGCAATGAGGGATTTGCTTTTTCATATTCTTCTCAACACTGTCAAAGGCAGCATTTAGCTCATGAGGACTGTCCATCTGTCATCTTTTTGCAGTATTACCCTTCCCCTTGACAGAGACCTTATTAAAAAAAAAAAAAAGTGACCCTACTCCAGGATGTGGCATTAATTTTCAGTATCATCTGGTAATTGATATAATTCAGTATTGTAGATGTATAATCCCATACAATATTTGAAGTTGGTGCAGCTATGTGTGATAGAGGGAGAAATCTGTGTTCATCCTTTACGTAACAGCCATTGAGTCACGCAATCTTGTTTAAACAAACAGTGTGAATCTTAAAATAGCCCCTGGACATTCCACTGCCGATGGTCATATTCAAATGAATGTTCAAGATGTTTCCCCACTATCGTATACCCACACAGTAACCCTTCAGTGGCAGCAGAGACATCTACAGACAGTATCAAGCTACACTGGGCAGTGGACACACAGATCTGTTCACTTGCTCTAGTGAAGCAAGAAAATCTGTTTCCCTGTTGTCCACCCACCATGGGAGAGAATAGGAAACTTTTTGAGGCTAAGCTCATCTGAGGGTGATTTTAACATACCAGTTATTGGTACTGGATAATTATTAGAAGAATTCACAGAACATGACCTCACTTCCACGTAAATGCTGGGAAACTCTGCACTTCACCTGATCAACAATTGACATGGGCCAGTTTCAGTAAGATAGGACTGAAAACTTGAAATTAATAATTTCATATTAAACAGATAATATTTTCATATTAATTAATATAGCTATAGATACAAAACTAGAGGAAATTGTTCTTACTTCTCAGAATGTTTGTCTTGATTCCCATAATCATTGCTGGTATTTTCTATAGGGTCTTACTGATACATTTCAATGATAGGTATTATAAAAGCATAACTATGTTGGGGAACTGATCAGTTAAGACAGCAGCTAGTAGACAGTGCTGCTCAGCATTCAGCAATTGTTTAATGGTGTCTCTTTAGCAAAGAAATATTCAGTGAGGAGGCTGGAGAGGCTACTCCTCTGGAGCTCACTCAGTCTCTAAACTAGATCTCAGGCAAGTATTAGAGGATACTTTTAAATATCCACCATTTATGGATATTTATGAGATGGGAAACACCAACTCAGGCTGCTGCAGCCCCTTCTGTATGAGTCTGCAGGTGAAGTATTCAGCTCTTTGAGACTGTTCATATGTCATCTTCCACCAGGCTTTGCCCATACTAAGTGTACTTGTGCAGGAATCCAGAACTGGCTGTGAAATTGGTCAATAAACCTGGTATCAGTCCCTCAGTAGAGGTAGGATAAGGCTCCAAAAAAAAGACCATGTTGAGTGTGGATGAGCTTATGGCAGCTAAATGAGCTGAAAATGTCCAGAATGCTTCCCTTTCCTAACCATGGACATAACCTGTGCTTCTGAAATACAAAGTTGAAAGCACTTCAAGCTGAGAGGGAAATATCTGGAGTCTAGGTGGCTTGCAGAAGTTCCGGTGAAAAGCATGTGTCCCCGTGGTCACTGGGAGAGCCAGGGAACCAGGCAGGCTGCCAGCAGGTACACAGGGTCTGTCAAGGGGCATCCAAGCACTGAGACCCTGCCAGACCACAGCTGCCTCCTTATTTGTCTGAACTCCCTCAAGGGCAGTAACCTGCAGGACTGAAGCAAAGAGATGTATAGAACAGGGCTGGCCATTTGAACATACTTACTGACCCTGT
Organism: Corythornis vintsioides; assembly: GCA_025447755.1. Classification (NCBI taxonomy): domain Eukaryota; kingdom Metazoa; phylum Chordata; class Aves; order Coraciiformes; family Alcedinidae; genus Corythornis; species Corythornis vintsioides. The sequence continues at coordinate 46,625 of JAOEGS010008212.1, forward strand.
CTCATTACAGAAGAGAGTACTCAGTGACATTAAAATAGAACAAATTTGTAATGATATCAGGTTATATGTTTTATGAGCCATATAATTAACATGCGACACTCAGTACCATGGGATATTATTGACTTAAATAGCTTAGTAAGTATCAAAAAGGATTAGGCATTGACATGAAACAGAATAGCATATGCACTGACACAAGCTAGGATCAAAATTACAAGGACTAGCGATCCTTGTGCTTCAGGGCATATTTTGATCATTAGCCTGGGGTCAGAAGGAAAGCCACTCTCTAATTGAGTAGTGTGCAGTATGCACGTGGGCTAGAGTTACACAGATCTCTTTATTGGTCTGGTTTGATTCCTTTCCCTTCTCCTTCTCTGTCTTCCTTTCATCCCCTCCTGTTCCCTCTCCCTCACATTTATCATCTGTAATAGGTCACTACTGAAGACAAGACACTAAACTAGATGGATGACTGAATCGTCTGTACTAATAGGGTAATTTAGTGTTTGCTTCTCTCTAGAACTCCAACGTTTATTTCAAATATAAATTTTATATTCACTCTCTAAAAAGTTCCTCTTTCTACCCTTGCTCTATACATGCTACTTTTTATCAGCTACACCAACAAATCCACTTAGGCTCATTTGAATGATGATTTTTCAGAGGTAACAAATGAACCTTAGTCTGGGAGAAGGAAGAGAACAAGCAGGCATGTCAAAGGGACCTGATTTTTCTGTTAGATGTGCAACAACTTCTTACGTTAAAAAAAAAAAAAAAGATATCTTACATTATATAATAACATAAATAACATATGAAAATAAAGTGTTTTCTTCTGTATACATGACAGTGAGTCTGTGAGCAGTCATTAAAAAATGATGCTTGATTTAGGTAACTCTTTGCATATTTATTTGTGGAGCCTGAAGCAAAATAGTTGTTCAGAATTATAACAGTTTTCCTCATTTTCACCTGCCAAAACATTCCTTACTTTAAGACAGTGTAATATTTCACATAATTAGAGGTTTGAGTGCTTTGGTTTTTACTTTGTTAATTTTTTTTTAATTTGTTACTGTCCTGATCTAGTGCTAAGAAGCCCCACACTTAACAACAGGGCAGGTTGAACTTTATGTCTTGTAAATGCCTTGTGAGTGGTAAGACCTACCCAGAGTTAGTCCCTGTAAGTAGACTGGACAGCAGAGGCATAGAGCAGAAAATTACTTGATTCTTTGTGGGATCCCAAGTTAATATTAGGAAAAGAGAAAATATATATTTAAAAATTAATTATAAATACCTATGCATTTTTTTCATTGCTCTTTTTGTTTCCTGCCTTCACCCTCCCAGGCTGATTTGTAACTCCACCCATGCTGACCCTGTCCAGGTCCTTTACTTTTGCTTACACCCTCCCTTCATATCTGTCCCTAGCCAGCACTGCTCCACTCAGCACCCTGATACATGCTGCCCTTTGGCTTAGCTAACCTCGTTGGAAAGTCACTGTCGTGCAGCTTCTCCAGCAACCTTCCCATTTCCACAGAGGGCTGAATTCCAGTTAGTTTCTGTGAACTCATTTTGTAGTCCTTCAGTCTGCTTCCTTAAAGACCAATGCCTTTGTGTTACTGTCTTCCCACAGACATTCTTCAACATGCCAAAGCTGACCTTAGGTTCCATGGACAGATGGGGCCTGATCCAAAGTCCATTAACATCAGAGGAAATGTCCATTTACGCCTATGGGCTTTGCATTAAATCCTTTGCATTTTACTTACTTCCTTTAGTGCCTCTTACTCAGCTCCAGTTATTAAAATCAGATTAATCCCTGACAGATCCCTGACAGTTCAGTGTACCATATAAGCCAACCTGTGCTACTTCAAAAGATAGACACCAAAACTGCTACTCTGCAAACATGAAATCTGCAGCTGGCTAATACTCAAAGCAAGTCATTTCAGTGATTTCAGTCCTGCATAACTGAGGTCAGGATCTCACTTAGTGTTCATTAGCTGAATCTCACACGACTGGTGCATGGGTTCTCAAAACCATTTCTTACTGTTCAGATATTTTCTGGTCCCTACATTATTCTGACCAGGCACCGCTCAAGATTCAGCTCTGTTTGCAGTTTTACTCTCAGTACAAGTAGACTGCTATGTCAGCCAGAACATCAATATTTCTTTCTGTTGACACAATACTCTCTTATCCATATTGCCACCCCTCCTCCTGCTTCATTTTGTCTACATTCCTTCTGAAAACTCTACTCCCATAATTTAGTCTCCCACTCAGTACTTGGTTTAATCAAGTCTGTCACTCAATTTATATCCCACTTCTCACTTAACACAAGTTTCTCGGTTAGCAATCTGTTTCTGTAGCACTTGCTATGCAGAACACATGGTAAGCTTTGCTTTCTACACTTGCTTCTCTGTTCCATTTCTGATTTCCAGACTTCACTTTTCCTTGTAACACTTGAAGAAACTTCCTCTTTTGCCTCCCTCTTTTTACGTTCCTCATGTATTTTTATGAGACCACAACAATCAGGACTTCTTAATATCATGGGGTGCTCGTGTAAGGCACAGAACAGTCCTTGAGCCCAGTTAAAACCATTTTCAACTGCAGAACTGAGTATAACACATGGATGTAGGTAAACTTCTGCTGTTGCTGTATGTCTTTGTCATGGCTTGTACCTCTTTCTATCTGCATCATCTTTCCTTGGTTGGGAGGAACACAGGAAAAGTGCACAGAAGTTAGGTTCTCTCCCTGACTGCTCATTGAGCACCGTTTGCTAAAATCTGGTCTTAAACATCAACGCTGGGATTTTGTGTTGAGGAGCAAAGAGTAGAACTGAGCCCCGTTCCCATCGCGCTGTGCATTCTAACCCGGGGCTGAGCTGTGGAGATCTTGACTACATCACCTAGTGCAACCACGGCAGGAACATAACAGCTCACTTCTCCTGCACAAACAACACCTAACCTTATTTTGGCTGGTGGAAGTGCACTGCAGGTTGCGTATCAGCAACATCTGCCACCACCTCTAGAATCTCCCACTCAAGTTTCATGGTATCAGCCAGTTCCCCTGCTAAGGACCGTGGGTGGTCAAACTGCTTTCCTCTTTGTCTGCAACTCTTCTAGCTGTTAAGAGAACCCGGTGGGCCACTAAATGAGGCTGTTGGAGGCTGTTTTAGATCGGCAGGCAGCAGATTCACCGATTGGCACCTGTTAGATAATTTGTTGGTTCTCTGGATTATTCTGCTGGGTCAGCAGGTTTCCAGGTTCCACTGCTGGCATGGTTTAAGACGCAGAACGCTGTTGTTTCATAATCACCTTCTAGAGGTGTTGCTTTGTTGTAATGCTACTGTTATGTTGTCCTAGTTTTGCTGTCTACTTTCTGCATAGGCTGGGTGAATTTTTGCCCACTGCATCACTTAGGTGTAGACTTTGCAGCATTGGGCTGGCTGCATTTAACCTGGACACCCGGGGGGGGTGTGTGTGTGTGATATGCTGATGTCTGCTGTCACTGCTTTTCGTGTGATTGAGTAACACAACGATTTCATAGTCCAGTCAGAGCAGTAATGCACGGTACTTAGTACTTTTCATATCAGTTTAATACTGTTCTTGGCTTATGGTACGCTCATCTGTTTATATGTTCTTAACACAGCTCGTGCTCCCAGTTGCGCAGAAGAGGCCAGAGAAGTCCTTCCTTCTCTGGCGGGATCAGTCACTGCCCTATATAAATCTGCATATTAAGCAGATTTGGCAATTGTTCAGACAGAGACAGACTCACTTAAGTAAAATGTGAAAATAAACTTGCTCACAAAGGCACTGCAGGCAGTACTCTCAGATGGTATGCTATTAGAGACAGAACAGAGCCTGATTTGTTTTCTCTTCCAGTGGGAGACTGATGATTTCTGTTTGTCTTCTGCGTCCAAGTCCCATCACTATAAACCACCCGCGCGTGCGAATGCCGGGTCTCATTCTTCAGCAGTTTGAAGACATTTCGCGCATTACCGCTCTACCTCTGCACCAGATGGTTCATTTCCTCGGGGACTCCCACACGCGCTCCCCAAGGTCGGGCAGCCTGACAGCGCTGCGGGCTCGGGAGCGCGCCGGGCCCAACTTTGAGGCTGATCGGGAGGAAGACTTGGGGCTCCGCTTCCCCGTGTCGCAGGGGGCAACGCTGCGGGCCGGGCCCCCTCTCCTGGGCGGTGGCTTCACACTGCGGCCAGGGTGGCAGCGGCCGGGAGCTGCCTCTTTTTCCTCCTCCGCTGCCGGCCGAAGCACGCCCAGAGCGGCAGGGAGCGCGGGGCGGCACGCAGGGTGCGGGTGACCCGGCACTGCCAGCCCCGCACGGCAGCCCCGCCGACGTGCGCCCGAGGGAGGGCGGCGCCCCCCCCTCCTCCTCCCCCGCAGCACGCAGGAAGTTTATCCGGCCGCAGCTCTCCCCGCCCCAGGCGCTGCAGAGTCGGCCCGCCAGCCTAGCTGGGGGGAAGGAAGAGAAAATACCCCCGGTGCGCTCGTCCGGGGGTGGGGGTTATCTCCCGGCGCTGCAGCCTCGCAGCCGACTGTGGAGCGGAGCGTGTGGGGAGGGCGAGCCCGCCGCAGTCTGCCCGCCCTCCGTGCGCGGGGGCGGGGGCGCTGACTGCAGTGCCCGCTCCGCAAGCGGCCGCGGGCGGGGGGGGAGAGGCGGCCGCGCCCCGGCTGCAGCCCCCCGCGCAGGCAAAATGTTTAAGAAAAGACCTATGATTCATTAAGGAAAAAAGCCCAGCACCCCAGAGTACAAACACTTATTTAATGAT
>JAOEGS010008214.1:0-24275 GCA_025447755.1 Corythornis vintsioides
TACCTGCTCACACTGCACACAGCCATGGGAGCTGTCCTCCGAGGCCAGCAACAGGCTGTGGCACTCTCTGCAGCCTGTCATCTGCACCCCCACATCCTTACGAACAACATGTGTCTGAATTCCCACATCGACTCTGGATGAAGACATTACCATGGTCTTCTTTATTCGAGTGAATACCATACTGACCAGTCAGCAGCACGTTTAACTGGATGGGCTGCCTTTTTTTTTTTTTTTTTTTTTTAACTCCCTTCCGCACCTCCAGCAACGCAGGCAGTGAGGAGGCTGCTTTCTCTGTGAACAGGAGTGAGTATCCAGTGTTCTAGGCTAAATCCCTGAGTAGAGAAAGCCTGTAACCTGTTAGATAAATAGAAAAAGAGGAAAACAACCCCCGCAAATATCCGAACTGAGAGCTTTCTCTGTGCACAGGAGTCACACAGCCTGCTGCCCTGGGTATGCTGGAGGGAAGGATGGTGTATGGCTGTCCTAGCCTGCTAAGCTGGTCCTGCACAAGGGCTGGAGCTCCTCCTTGGGTCCACATTGCTTTTCCACAGCTGTTTAGCTGAGCCATTCCGTTGTTCAGCCAAAGCACCTCCTACACAGGAGATTGTCTGACTCCAAGAGGAACTCAACCCACATCTTCCTCGAAGCCTGCACCCTGCACTGCAAACAAGCCTGCCCTGTGCTCCTGTCAGGGTGCACTGCCAGCACCCAGACCCTGGGTGCCCTTCACTCTTCCACTGGGACAAAGAGCCCTTTCACACCCAATGTTTTTCCCCATTAGCTGCTGCTGCTTCCTAGTTTGCACCAAGCCATTTAACTTTGCCATCCACGCTGCACTACAACAGCCTTTTTTTTTTTTCCTGGAATTTTCTGTGGTTTGGCAGTGAGGTCCCAGCTGCTGTTCTCAGGTGATGCTCTACTCCAAATTGGGTGAAACAAATTTTCAGCAATGTGTCGTTTCGCTATTGCCTGAAAGACTCTTGCCCCGGGGTTAATAGAGGGCAAAAAGATCGGAAAAGTGGCGGGGGGTACACTGCCGTTCTTATGCTATACCCCTCAAAAGTCCAATTCGGACCCAATTACCTGACTTGACAAAGGTGGACAGGCCACCTATACTTAACCTGGAATAGGAACATACATATTTATATATGTGCTTGAAAAATGAACCTATCTTTTATGACTCAGCCAAAGCTTTGCATTTTCTCCATCCTCCTTATCTCCTTGGCCTTGCAGAAAGCCCTGTCATGGGCTGCCATCCCCCTGATAACCACATTAACCCTTGGCAGCCTCTTACCTCTATTCTCTTCTCCAGTTCTCTCATCACTCTGGTGCCTCATTTAATCTCTAAATCCTTCCTGTTCATTACCCTTAAACTGGGTACTGGAGAGGAAGGACCATACAAAGAGCATCACAGAGCTATTTTGATGAGACATGTTGAGTCATGTGGACCTGGACACAGACCACCCTCAGCCTCCAGTCTGTCCCTTCATTTGCAGCCCAAGGCATTTGGATAAGGGTGGGAAGACCCCTGCTGCTGAGCTGTGTGGGTTTTGCAGTGTTTTGGGTGATTTCAGAGCAGGTCAGGCTGCCTAAAGCCAAGTGCAGCACAAAGTTCCCTGTCTCCAAACTAGTATTACTGATTTGTCAATACCAGCAGAAGACCAGTTGGAGGAACATGTGGATGGCCCTTGTCACACGGTGCTGTCTCATTTCTGTAGGAGTCACAGAGGCTTCCTACACACAGCACTCCATACCACACTGCATCCTATACCAGGGCTGTGCTGCCTGAATGGCAGGCACGCAGAGAAGGCAGTGCTGGAGGAGCGTATGGCCCTCCACCACCCCCATGTCCTTCTCCTGAGGGCTGCTCTTAATCCATACCCCGCCCAGCCTGTATTTGTGCTTGAGATTGCCCCGACCCAGGTGCAGGGCCTTGCACTTGGTCTTGCTGACCTTCATGAGGCTGGTTTGGGCCCACTCACCTCCCCAGCCTGCCCAGGTCCCACCTCCCCAGCCTGCCCAGGTCCCTCTGGATGGCCCCTCAGGTGTGTCTCCGCATCGCACAGCCCGCTGTGCTCCGCAAGCTCGCTGAGGGTGCTCTCAACAAGGTCTAACCCCTCTGCAGAACCACCCTGCTGCCGATCAGAGCAACACTCCCGCCCGGCACCGCGTCCCCTACTCTGGCCGCTCCCCCCAGACCTGACTCCACTAGACCCGACCCGAGCGCCCCCCGCAGCCCCACCCCCGCCATAACAAGCCCTGGTCCCGCCCCGGGCCCATCCACACGCCCTCCCTGCCCATCACCCCGCCCCCGGCCCGCCCCTCGTGACTCTGACCACGCTTCCGAACGGCACACCCTCGGTTCCGCCCCTGCCCCGCCCCACCCCCCGCTCTTAGATTCCCCCCTCCCCCAAGTCCCCTCCCATCGTGCCGCTTCCGCCGGCGGCGGCGGCGCGCGCAGGCGTCGCGTGACGTCAGGCGTCCCCAGAAGGGCGGGGAGGGGTAAAGGGGCGGCCGGGCCGGCCCGCTCCGGTCCGAGCCTCCGGGTCCTATACCCGGTCCCGTGTCCCGCCTCTCGCCGCCATGACGCTCGCCGTTTTCTTCGGGTGCGCCTTCATCGCCTTCGGGCCGGCACTCGGCCTCTTCCTTTTCACCATCGCCCGGGACCCGCTCCGCATCATCATCCTCATCGCCGGGTCAGTCCGGCACCGGCACTGCCAGCGGGAGGGGCGCTGCTGCCACCGTGGGCGCAGGGGTGGGCTCAGCGGGGATCTGGTACCGGTGCTGGTATTGGTGTGGTACCTGTGCAGATTCTGGTACCAGTATGGGCGATGTCAGGGGCGTTGGTACCAGTATGGGCGTGACAGTGTTGCTGGTACTAGTGCTGGTACTAGTATGGGCCTGACAGGGGCGTTGGTACCAGTATGGGTGTGACAGTCTTGCTGGTATTTTTGCCCGTGCTGGTACCAGTAGGGGTGTGACAGTGTTGCTTGTACTAGTGCCTGTACTGGTACCAGTATGGGTGTAACAGTGTTGCTGTTGCTGGTGGCTGTGCCAGTACTAGTATGGGCATGTTGGGACCTTTGATCCAGTGGTGGTACTGATACTAGTGTGGATGTAACCACGGCACTGGTACTAGTGTTGGAGATGGTATCAGTATGTGTGGTCTGTGTTCCAGCAGCAGCATTGGAACCATTATGACTGTGACAGGGGTGTCGGCATCAGTGGCAGTGCTGGTACCACTATTCCTGTAACAGGGGTACTGGTACTAATGCGGTGCTGGTGCCAGTGTGGGCATGGTTGGGTGCAGGTACCATTGCCAGTGCTGATACCAGTAGGACCATCACAGGGGCACTGTTACACAGTGTTGGTGTAACAGGGATTGGTACTGGCAGAGGCACAATGCAGGGACCAGTATCAGTGCCATTGTTAGTATGTCAGGGGCACCAGTAGTCATACTGGTGCTGTTGCTTGCATGACAAAGGCACCAGTTTTGTTTCTTTCACTGGTACAGTCACTGGCACATTAGGGACACCCTTACACATACTGGTGGTGGTCATGGTCATGACAGGAGCACCAGTACCAGTGCTTATAACTTAGTGAGTATGACAGGGGCACCAGTATCCATACTTGTACCATTGAAGGCACAGCAAAAGCATCAGTACTTGTACTGGTACCATTGTGGGCATGACAGGGTCACCAATACTAGTACTCCTCCTGGTGCTGTTCTTGCACAACAAGGCCATCACAACTGGTATTGTACTGGTACTGTCGTGGTCACCACACAGCAAGGGGATGATGGGAGGACGCTGGTATCAGTAATGGTTTGGGATTGGTCGAGTGTTGGTAGTGCTACTAGTGCATGTGTGCAGTGGGGAGACTGGTACTAGTATCAGTGTGGGATCAGTAGGGTATGATACTGGAAGTGGTACTGGTGTGGATATGGTGCTGGTACTGGTGTGAGCAGAATGAGGGCACTGGTTACCAGTGGAGGAGGAGCACAAGCACAGCAATGGTACCAGTACAGGCACCACCTGCCCAGCACTGGTCTCAGAAGAGCACTGGTAGGAGAGTAGGTGAGGCCAAGGCACAGCTCTCAGCACCAGTACTGACACGTGCAGGTGTAGTGCCGATGAGCACGGCATCGGCACTGGTCCCAACACAGCACCCAGCCAGCGGGACTCTCTGTTTGTCTGTCTCTTTCACAGGGCATTCTTCTGGCTGGTGTCGCTGCTGCTCTCCTCTCTCATCTGGTTCATCGCTGTCAAAGCCAGCGACCCCCGGGATGAGCTGCTGCAGAAGGGGCTCTTGATATTTGGAGTGATGTTCTCTGTGCTGCTGCAGGAGGCCTTCCGTTTCCTCTACTACAAGCTCCTCAGGTAAGAGCATCTCCCACCCTGCACACCGCCTGCCGGGTGGTCCTCTTGGCCATGGGAGTTGCCTGATGTCAACTAGGAGCTCCTGGGCTGGGGGAGGTGCCAAGCATGGCACCAAGACACCCCAGTGGGTACTGGGAGTATGTGGGTGTTACCTCTGTCAGCGTGTTGGCCTCAAGGGGGTCTTGGGTGGTGGAGCAGAGCAGACCTGTGATGTGGAGGACCCAGGGCTGATGTGGCCTGGTAGTGTCTCCATGAATTGGGGACAGGTAGGCTGTGGGTTTGGGCTGCTGCCGACATGCCTTTCTACTCAACTCCTTCAGCTCAGGGTACACCAAGCACTGGGAAATGCCTGCTCTGCTGCATGGGGTGGGGGGGCATAGAAGGGTGAGGGGTCTGCCGCAGTCTCCTGGCAAATGTTGTTCCTTTCTTAGGGGTGGCTTTGTGTGAGCAGGGGCAGTCTGGAGGTGGTTCTGCAGCTCTGTGGGTCGGCATATTGCCACCAACCCCGTCCTCCATGCCCTGGCCAGCCCAGGGCAAAGTCTCAGCGCAGCCTCAGCAGTTCCCAACCTCCTTGGCAGGGGCTTGTGCTGTGTGCCAGGTGAGCATGCTCAGCACTGTGTCCTGCATTCGGACAGACAGACAGACACCGCGCTGGGTCTGGGCAGACAGACAAGGGGAGGTGATGCTGGTGGGGTCGGCATCCCTCATAACCCGCAGCATTCCTGGCTGGCCAGTCTCTGGCAAGGGGCGGTGTGGAGGCTGGGCACGGTTCTGTCACTGCTGCCGGTGGCAGGGCACTGACAGAGGTGATCAGACAGAGGGTAGCAGTGCTCCGAAGAGCAGACTCCAGCACAAGCTACAGAGTTCGATTGCCCGGGGGATCTCCAGTGGTGAGTGCTGCTATTCTCCGCGGGCTGAGGAACCATCTGGTGTCCTCCTCACCCACTGATAAAAATAATGAAGCCCAACTCTCTCAGTTCTCTCAGTTTCTCTCCACAGATTTATTTATTTTTTTTTCTAGCTCTGAGTTCTTCTCTGCACCTTCTGGGTTTTTTGGTTTGTGGGTTTTGTTTTTTTGTTTGTTAGTTTGTTGGGTTTTTTTTTTCAGTATCTTCTAAGAGTATACATGCAAAGATCATAGGCACCCTCCCAGCACACACGTCCCACACTTGCACTGGTGCCATTTTCCATGTGGTGGTGCTGCTCACTTTGCACATGGTGTCCTGCTTGTCCCAGCTCTACTCTGTGGAGCTGCCCGGCACTCATGTTCCTCTGTGGAAACTATTTCTGTGTGGTTTCCTGGGGTTTTCAGATGTGTGGTTTGTCCAGTGGTTCAGGGCAGCTGTGTGGATGCTCCTCACAGTTGCAGCTCAGTGATGGGGATGTTACAAGGAGAGTAGCATGGTGCAGACTGAGACCTCAGTTCCACTTGCTCCGTCCTGGTGCTGCACCATGCCTCAGGAGGTGGCTGGGCTGTCCTGGGCTCCAGCATTCTCTCACCCCACAGGAAGGCCATCGAGGGGCTGGTGGCTCTCAGCGAGGACGGCTGTTCCCCTATTTCCATCCAGCAAATGGCATATGGTGAGTGCCATGCAGAGTGGGGCAGTCCAGCCATGGGGCCATGAGTGAGCCCAGGTGGGGCTGGGCTTGCTGCTGGTGGGAAAGGGAGGTATCTCACACCAAGCTGTGGGAGGTGCCTGGGGTGTCCCTGGGGAGGCTCAGGGCCCGATGCTGTCCTCATCCCGGCAGTGGCTGGTGTGGGCTTTGGACTCATGAGTGGCGCCTTCTCCATGATCAATCTCCTGGCTGATGCATTGGGGCCTGGCACGGTGGGCATCCATGGGGATTCACAGCTCTACTTCCTGACTTCAGGTGAGCAGCAAACACCTTTCACTTACACCTCTGCCCCACCACAGAGGCAGCAGACCCAGGGGAACTGGAGTCTCCACTCCATGCTGTTCCCTCCATGCTGCACTCTCTGCTCATCTGAGCCCCTCTGTTACCTGTCTCTGTGGCAAACCCTTCTTTTTGTCCCCTGTGGCCCTCCCTGCTCCTCTTCCCCATCCCTCCCACACTCAGGGTCTGTCCCAGCACCTCCCAGTCTGCCACAACAGTTCCCCTATTACCATTTCCGAGCTCTTCCTCATCCTTTCCCAAGCCTGCAGGCCAAGTCATGGCAGTTGGTTAGTTCCCTGGTGACACCCTTCTGTGGTTCTCTGCAGCTTTTATGACCATGGTGCTGATTTTCCTTCACACCTTTTGGGGAATCCTCTTCTTCCACGGCTGTGAGCATCACTGCTGGTGGGAGATCATGGCGGTTGTTGTCATGCACCTTGCTGTTTCGGGTTCGGTGAGTAGCTGAGGGCAGATCTCTGCACCAGGACCTATACTTGGGCATGCCTATGGTGTGTGCTGGTCCCTGTGCCAGGGTGAACAGAACAGTCTTTGGCACTTGAAAAGGAGTTGGATTTAGAGGACTTGCAGATGGTCCTTCACAAACCAAATCTTGGAGCTGGTGTCCCTTGTCCCACTCCAGTCATCGAAGTGGTCGATGGCTGCCACCCATCCTTTCCTTGTCCTCCCCTGCCTGCTCACCCCTCTCCTCTCCTGTCTCTCTCCCCAGACATTTTGCAACCCCCTGTATGTGGGCAGCCTGGTGCCCTCCTACCTGCTGATGGCTGCTGCTGCCGCCTGGGCTTACTTGCTTTCGGGTGGGTCTGCCCAGAACCTGCGGCGCTTCCTGCTCTGTAAGTCCTGTTCTGTAAAGGGGATGAGGGACCCTTAGGTCTGGCACTGGGATGGGGAGAGGGTGTCCCTGGGGCTGGAACAGGGTCATCATCCTCCTGCTGCCAAACTGGAGAAGCAGCTGGGTTTTGGGTCGGGCTGCTGCCTCTTCTGGGGAAAGTGGAGGGAGTAAAGAACCTGTTGAAAACTGACTCCTTTTCCTCTTTGTTCCTGCAGGTTTACCAGCCAGACCCCAGACAGTATCCTGAGGCCCTGTGGGATGATTCTGTCCCCAGCCACCCCTGCCTTCCCCTCCATCCTGGCAGCAAGACTGGCCATCACCTTCTCTGCAATATCTTTTCTCTTGGACTGCAGGACCCCAGCCAATCCCAGAGGGGCAGGTGCTGAGGTCTATCTCTAGCAACCAGCCTATCAGTGTGGCTGAGGCTGGCTTGCTCTGACAGCCCTTTGGGAGCCCCTAGAAAAAAACTCAGTTTTGGGGGATATGGCTTTGCTGACCCCACCATGAGTGGAGCCCCAGTTAGCCTGCCTGGGAAGGGTGCTACCTTGGACTGCCAGAGGCCTGAGCCCAAAGAAACCCATCGCTTCTCCCCCCTCCACAGAAGATATGCTGTCCCATGCTGAGGGGTGGGCCCTACATTGCCTCCTCACACTGGGGTGGATGAAGTGGCTTTGCAAAGTACTGCTGGGCTCCGGCGCAGGCTGACCACTGTGGTGCTACTTTCTCTGCCTCTATGCCCTGCCTCACAGCCCTGGGAGTCACAGCCCCAGTGCTGGACTGCAGTAGTTGCAGTGAGCCGGCATCCTGGTGCAGGGGGGACAGTGCTGGGGGACCCAAGGGGACTAATGACACCTATCATGGGAGGAAGACAGGGCAAATATGATACCCAAAGGACCTAGTGAGCATGGAGGGTGGTGGAGTGTTCAGGGGATGCAACCGCACAGCTGATGCCGGCACAGCTTAGGGAGGTGGTTGAGGGGCCCTTTCTAGGGGATCATTGGCCTTTTCCTGCACTTGGACGGGGATTTTCAGGCGGGCATCAGCCCTGATGCTGAGCATCTGGCTCAGGGCTGAGAAAGTAGTTTTATCCACAGTGGGCTTTTATACCAATAAAAAGTACCACAGAAAAGTGGGGCTATGTGTAGTTAGTGGCCGTGCCCTGGTGGGGAGGATACAAGCACCCTGCAGCAGTAGTGGCAGGGGCTTGCCCCTGTCACTGGGGGGCAAATCTGGCATTTGTAGACCCCAGCTGCTTGAGTTGTAGCTCCTGCACTGTCCATCCTAACGTGGGCCAGGCCATAGTTTTAACATTTTGTAGTGAAGGCTCTGAGACCTGCAGGTTCCTCCCCTCTTCTGGACCCTTTGTCTTAGTTTTGGCTTGGCTGTAGAGCCCTCTGGGGCTTAGCTCCAGCTGCAGCAGAGCCACAAAGGTGGGCTCCCAAAGGTGGGAGTCAACTGTGAATCTGGAACTCCTCCAGCTTGGGTAGAGCTAGAGGAGAGGTAGTTGAGGCCTGGCCAGTGAGGAAGCAGTGGCTCTGACACCTTCATCTCTGTCTTTCTCCAGCCCTTCCAAGCCCCAGTTATGTTTTTCATATGCTTTGCACAAATAAGAAGAGGAAGAAGTCCCAGAGCGTTGGAGGGCAGGGCTGGACTGTGTGAGGAGCCCTGTGCTGCTTGCTCTGGAGCTCTGCCTGGGTCACAGAGACTGATGCTGTCTCAGATGGCTAGAAGGGGTTTTCTTGCACACCCCTTTTCACCATGGGTCCAACTTCACCAATGCCCTTTCCTGCCCCACAGCTTCACACAAAAGATAGTGGAGAGGGCTGACAGAGTGGGAGACTTATACAGGTTTTTGTTTTGTTTTATTTGTGTGTGTTTTGTTTTTGTTTTATTTTTTTTAATAATTTTTTACCTTTTTTTTTAACAAAAATAGCTGCTGGGGCCATATCCAGCCCCAAGCAAACAGTCTGTGGGGACAGCCCATGCAGCCAAGGGGTGTTGGAGTGCTGGCTCTCCCTCAGCTCAGCGTGAGACAGAGGGGATGTGGGCTGGCAGGCTGAACCTGTGGGGTTGGGACCACCACAGGGACGCAGCGTTCATGCAGTGTTTTCAGAGGTGGCTGCTGTGTAGATGACCTTGGATTTGGTTGGTGAATCCAGCCTGGTGGGGAAGGAAGGGTGGGATTGTTAGAAGAGGCATGGTGGCCCTGCTAATCCATCTTGCTGACTGAGAGGCCACCCTTAACTCCCATTCCTGTGCCCTGGACCTGTGCTACACCCCCTGCCCCAGGCCCTCTCCTTCTGTAGCTCCCCCTCACTCACCGTGCATTCTGGCTGCGGTGCTTGTAGATGTACAGGAGGAAGGCCATTGCCGTGATGGCAAACAGCACCCCAAAGAGCACAGCCAGCATGTCCCCTGCAAGCCAAGCACAGGCTGTTACACAGGGCTCCTAGATGGGGCAAGGCTAGAGCAGGCTGGTAGCCTGAAGTCAGAAGGGACACAAGGATAGTAGCCTCAGCTCAGCACACTGACCTGCGTGAAATGAAGAGCTGGAGTGTTCCTCTACAAAGGAGACAAAGATAAGAATATGAGAGCCATGCACAGGAGCTCAGGCAGCCCTGCAAACTGGCTGCCAGACCCCCAGCTCATCATGTGGCTGCCAGGACCCTCCCCTTCCCAGGCAGTACACCCTCCCCCAAACCTCATTCCCCTCCTTGGGGCCAGCCCCTTACTTACGTGCTGCTGCTGAGCCATCATTACCTGGAAGAGACAGCACAGTCAAGAGGTAACCCAAGAGAATTGTCAAACCAGCAGGCTTCAAGGCCAGGCCATTTGCAAGACTCCCCCTGCCCTGTGATCTGGCAGGGGAGTGGTGCCTGCTGGATCCCCAGCAGCTCACAGCATCTTGCTGCACAAAGCGTCACTTTGACACCTCACCAGAAGCAGAAGGCAGGGGGGAAAATAGTACTGCAGAACCACAGCTCACACAAAAACCTTGCTGAGCCCAGCTTGAGGCTCCCTGATCACTGATGCTGCCTCCCAGGAAGCAGGCAGGGAGGGAGGGTGCTGAGCACTGCAGCACCCCATAACTGCACCAAATTCTGCAGGAGACCCTGGAGAGGGGCACAGGGTGATCACAGCAGGCAGCAACTGTGGGACAGTTACCTGCAGCAAGATGGTGAGCAGCTCTCTGGGAGGAGGCAGCCAGATGTTGCCCCAGGGCACCCTCTATGGGGATGGCTTAGTATCCTGACTGGTGGGTGGGATCTGTGATGGGCAAATATTTACCCAGCATGACGGTGTGGCTTTTAAACAGCTGCACTATCATCAGCACACAGCTCAGGTATGGTGCACAGAGTGGCACTATCTATGGGACATACTGAGCTGTGTGGCTGCTGCAGGGAAGTCACCACTTTCACCCAGCAGCCAGGGATGGGAATAGCTGTCCTGGGCTGCGGGCGACTGGGGTTTCAATTCAATTTAATTCAATTAGCATGGGCACGGGGGGTACAGCTGCAAACGGCTCTCCCAGCTCAGTGTTTGGCAGCCCCAGGGCTAATGCAGGCAGTTATCAGCACCAACAATTCTGCACACAAAAGGCAGAAAACCAGGATAGTGTCCTGGCACTCCAGGAACAACAGCTTTGTTAAAGTGAGGGTTGGTGGATAGACACAGCAAATAAGTAGATAAAAAAAAAAAAAAAAAAAAAAAAAAAAAAAAAAAAAAAGGTGAGCCAGACAACTCCCCCCATTGCCCCAGCCTCAGTGGCTGGAGGCTTTGGAACAGCTTCTGCAAGAAAGTGGTAAAAGAAAGGCTTGGAGGTAAATGGAAAATATGATAAAGTATCTAACAGGTTTACCAAAGATAGAGCATGCCAGCCTAACCCGATATCCTTCTTTGATAAGTGATATTCTAGACAAAGAAAATGCAGCAGATTATATCTCTCCCGACTTCAGTGAAGCATTTGATGTGGTGCCACGTGGGAAACTGTTAGCTAGGCCGAAGACCACAGTGATTAAAGCCCTGCAGTCATTAGCAATCTGGCTGCAGGTGGGATGGTGAATGGAAGTGCCTTGCACCACAGTGTGTGGTCACCGAGGCATTGCCCAAGGGCCTGGGACCAAACCTGTGTGCTGTTTCTATTAGTCACCTTGACACAAGTTGTAGGAAATGCCTTCAAAACAGAAAAGGAACAGGATGTTGGACAGAAAAAAAACCCAGTGACCTCAGAGAACAACAACAGGCAAGAATTCAGCGATGCAGAGCGATAGTCACACCTCAGGCTTAACAGGAATTTCTACACATTGCTGAAAACCACCAGCACAACAAGAAAGGCTTTCGAGGACAAACCGAGGACGGGCAGACAGGGATGTCTCAGGCAGGGGACCATGTGGGCAGCCAGGATGGCTGCATGTCCGTGCTGTCAGACTACAGCCTTCAGGAGAAGTCCTCTGTCCTGCCCGTCCCGCAGGGTTTGGCAGTGCTACTGCCTGTAGCTCCATAGCACCTACTGAGTTCAGCTGTGGTGTCTGGGGATTAAGCTAGATGGGATGTCAAGACCCAGCCATAGCCCTTGCCCATATATCCCCTAGTCCTACTAGTGTATTTCTGCAAGATCAAGGATCTTCCTAGAAACCAGTCTCCCCCAGGCTGGGTGAGAGAAGTGCAGAAATGGAGGAGAGCAGGACCCCAAAAAGAGTGCTGTAACAAGTTGCATGCTGGGCAGGGCTAACCCATGCAAAAGCTGGAAAAGACAAGACACCGTGACTCCTGCTCCTTGCCCATCTCTGCATCCCTGCAGCTGGGTGCAGTCTGAGCTCACTCACACGCTCCTTACCAGAAGGCAGCTGCTTCGTTGAGAAGAGGGTGGTCTGGAAACTTGCCAGCACCCGCCGCCCGTTCAGGTCCTGCACCAGACGGTAATTCTTTTGCAGAGGTTTGTTGTCATCATTTCTCAGGGTCATTACCAGCACTGACATCTGGAAGGAGAACAGTGTGAGCAGAGGGGGGTGCATCCTGCCTTTGGGAGCCAGGTGAGCCCCAGGGGACCATTGTGGACAGTGCTGGTGGGTAGAGGCTGGGCAAGACCCAACAGGGAGCTTGTTGCCTTGACAGACCTGGTGGTGAGAGAGCAGCAAGGTCTGGTTAAAGACTGTCCACTTCACTGACTGGTAGCAGGGAGGAGTAGTCAAAGAGCCATTGTAGTGGAAATAGAGCTTCAGGTTGGCAGGAAGCAGACCTGCAATGTTGAATCCAGGCACCAAAACTTCCTCACCTGGGAAAAGAAAGATCACTGGCATGAAACCAGGAAAACCCCTTCGAGGACAAGAGGCAGAACAAGCACAGAGATCACAGGCAGCCTGGCACTGCATGTGCCAGGGTCCACACTGCTGCCACTGGTGCACTGGAGAAAGCAGTGGGTTTGTCCTGGAGGCAAGGAAAGCACGTGCAAATGAGGGCACCTTGAGGAGCTGCTTCTGTACAAGCTGTACAATGCTCCCCTTCTCAGGTACATATGGCAACCACCTGCTGCAGCCTTACTCTCAGGTTTCTCTGCTGGGCTGCAGCCCCTGAGACAAGTACTAAGTGTGACAGGGCATTACCTTCTCCTTGGATTTTGTACAGATGCTCAAGTATTTCCTGGTAGTATGGGTTCTCTCTTGGTCCAACCTGCAACACAGACACCCCACAGTAATGACAAGGACAGGGCCCAAATGCAGACCAGCCAGTGATGGCAGTGCAAGCAGGGAGGTATTGCTCCCTGGGAGAGAGACCCTCTCTCAGTGACCACTTCTTTCTATCAGGGCTGCTCTGTCCTCTGGACTGCCCCCTCTCTCCCTTTCTCCCCAAGAGCATTTGCACCCTTGCCAGTCCCCAGAACTGTGCCTATACACTGCCTATACACTTCTGCCCTTCTCACCCAGAGCTGATCTATGGGACTCACCTCCAGGAAGGCTCCTAGTACAGCCAGGCCATCTGGATGGACCATTGCCTCCTTAATGCTGTTGTACTTCGTGTTGTAGTGGACCACATGGATCTGGAAGGGAAACACACAATCCTCAAGTAGGATGGGCACCTCTGGGAGATGCTCACTCCCACCAGGGCTCCGGCCTGCCAGAGCAAGGGCCAGGAGAGACATGCACCCATGACAAGCATCCCTCCTAGGAAGGGAATACACTGGTGGGATCAAGAAAACATGCTGCTGCTATAAGCAGCAAGTGAGATGGTCTGCCTGCAGAAACTTCCCTGGTCAGAGACAGCAAACCAGCACTCTGCCCTAGATTCCCATGAGTTCTACTGCACAGCCAGTCCCAGTTTGATGAGAGCAGCTAGAGAAGGAGGGATAAAACCAGATGGGAGCTGGAAGAGAAGGACATTGTGTACAGAGTAAACAGTCCCTGCAGCTCCCAAAGCAGGCTGCTCACAGTCATCTGGGGAACTGGCTCCCCAGGCCTGGAGACTGCCACAGATCCTGCTCCATCAGCCCAGGACCAGGCTGCAGCACAGGGACAGGCTTCAATGCTCACATGGGCAGAGAGTGCATCCTGGAGGGTGGTCTCCTCCTTAACTCTGCACCTCGGTCTGTGGTATGAACCTGGCTCAGCACCAAAGCATGGCCTCCTGCACTGAACCCTGCAGCAGCAGAGCTGCCTGGGGAGCAGGGATCCTGGACAGACATTACAGCATTCATCCAGTGACAGACCAGTGCCAAAGGCTAGGACTGAGACAACACTTCAGCACCTTCTCTGCTCAGCACTGAGGAAGGAGAGGATGTACTCACCACCACAAGGACTTCTTACCTCTGCAGCAAAGCGGTGCCCATTGACAGTGTGCTCTGAGCCAGGTCCTGATGGGGACCCCCAGTGCAGGTGCAATTGCACAGCTCTGTACTGCTGAGTATATCCACCAGTGATGGCCAGTGACTCAGGCAGGTCAAGCTGAACTGCAGAGGCCAAAGGAAGAGGTTGGTCAGTAAAACACAAAGCCCAGTCCGTCCCACAGCTATGCAGAGGAGATGTCTCAAGGGAAAGAGTCACCCTAGGCTTGTGGAAAATGGTCACAACAAACAAACTTGCTTTTCATTTTTCATGAGGCTATGGGCAAGTCAATACCCAGTGATGTGCTGATGCAGCAGGGTTCAACTTTTAACTTCAGGTTATAGAACATCCCAGTAAATTAATCAGCTTCAAAAATAGCTGCTAGGAAAATGCTGCAAAGTGAAGAGTCCCTCTGCAGAGACTCCCAGGGGCCAGCTCCAAGCCAAATGTTATGCAACAATTTATTCAGTAAGTGAGAAAAATATAAAGAGACCATGGACAGAATTCATGGAGAAAGATACTGGCAGAGTGAATACGTATGAGAGTGGAGCAGCTGAACAACACTTGGTGAGCTGAGATCTTCCAAATGAAGCAGACTGTGAGTGTCTGACAGCACTGGAGCTGGTGGCATGGAAGCACTAAATCTTTTGAAAGCATTTAGAGCCAAAAATTTGCCTCTCTGTGGACAGTAAATACACACTTAATTTTGCCTTTTACTATAACATGGTTTAGTCAGCTGTGTTGGACTTAAGCAGCAGTGTGGCAAAGCCAAAAACTGAGCTAACTGCACATGGAGCAGAAGTGTTGGAAACATCACTGAACTCCAGGAAAGGCTGTCCTAGCTTTCCAAGGACCTTCTCATTTTTAATAACTTTCTTCCTCCTTCTATATAGGTGAAGTGTCCCTTAGTCACATCACTCTTTTAGAGCTCAGATTCGAGATTAACCATGAACAGGTCTCTGATGAGTCATTTGTCCTCTCTTGTGTTCCCTGCCACTGGGTTCAGAGATACAAAACTCAAATAAGGGAAGTGGGAAACTGCTCCCTCCCTGGGAATTTATACAAAAGAAATATGAAAGTAGATATCTAAATCATTGTATTCCTTCTACCAGCTACCTGAGTCATTTCCAGGCCTTTGAAAAAGCTTATATAACATATACACCTTGTATTACAAAAAGGAGTAGCTGTACAAATATCTTACTGGGCTTGCAACCTTTTTTTTTTTATTATTTGTTTATGGCTTTTCACAGAGCAGATGGGTAGTTGCCAGAATAAAAAAAAAGGCATCTTATAAGCATGTGAGAAATTACTTCCCCGGCCCAGTGAAAATGCTCTGACTGCTGCTCTAAAAAGCAAGCAACACCAGATGCCAGGGTGTCCAAAATAGCAACTACTGAGCTCAACTAGTTCAGCTCCACCAGCACACTAGTGCAGGAGGCCACAATATAAAGCTCTGTGCACGCACCATGCAGCTGATCTCACCATGCACAGCGAGTCTGACCTGCTCAGTTTCTGTGCACACGGGTCAGCTTTGTCTTGCTAACTACCAGGGCAGTGGGCTGCCTTACCACACCATCAGTGAGTTTTTAAGTCCATTCCTCTGCAATCTTTTCTCAGCTCAGGGACAAGCAGATACCAATATAAGCAGAACACCTGGCTTGCTCCCAGAAAAAGCTGGTGGCAACTAGGGCCTACCATTCCCATCTGTGGGATGGTGAATGGGAAGGAGATGTGTTTTTACTCTGTATCTAGCATGCTGAGACTCAAGCTATCATAATGTGATTATGTCCAATTTAAAAAAAAAAGTTCTAAAATTGGAGAAGGGAAACAAAAGACCCAGAAAAAAATTTCAAGACCTTGAGATAGCATTCTGAAGCACAGAAGTTGACCAATGTCGTGTCCTAAAAGACTAAGGGGTAGGCACTTTAAAGGCTAGATCACATCAGAAACTGAATAGTCCTTTGAAAGTGCATGTGAGGAACCACTGGCTGCAAACCTGCATTAGAAATGCCAGGGATATTTTTTTTTAAATGAAGCATAGGTTTTAACAATTCCTGGAGCCAGCTCCTACAGGTAGTGAGTGTCAAGTTCTCCAGCTCCTAGTTTCTTCCCTCCGGCTAGGGAAGCACACAGACCTGTAAAGGCTCAACAGTCCGATGCTTCCCTTTTGGCAACACTTGAAGGCAACACTAGTGTAGCCTGCAAGTGAATCCCCTCCCCAGAATCCAGGGGAAGGGTATCCAAGGAGTCCAGTCCTGCTGGGAAAGGCTGAGTGGGCTTTGCTGGTACTCCAGCTGCTCCTGCACCTTTGCACCCACCTGTGTGCCCATTGTTTCTCAGCTTGAGCTTCTCGTTGGCAGGCAGGCTGTAGCCAGAGAGCTGGATTGGCCGCAGCTGGGGACTGAAGACAGTCTTGGCCGTGTCAATGTTGATGGGTGACTGCACAGTGCCCGCGCAGTCTGGGTAGTCCACATACCAATGCTCCCGGTCTGGTATGAGAAGGAAGGGAGGGAGTGCCAGTGACACCACCCAGGCAAAGAGCCCACCAGAAAGGAGGTTTAGTGAGTGATGGGGAAGAGGACAGGCACTCGCCAGGGAATAAATCATACATGTAAGGTTAGTTTCCACAAAGTTAGCTTGGGAGCAGCTCTGTGACACCATGTGACTGCATGCAGCTGTATCAGGAAAGGTCTCTGAGCATGGTGAGCTGCCAGGACAGTCTATTTTTGGGGTGTTTGGGAAAAGCGCAAGAAGATAATTTACAAGTGGACTTGGCAAGCTGAGGAGCTGCTGCTCTGCAGCTCATCACACGCTTGCTGCCTTGCATGGCTTGGCCTCTGGCAGGTATTGACCCACCACTTGGGTGAGGTAGCACAGTGCCACTGAAATCACACAAGCCCACAGCCACAGGTCTGATGGATTTCCATCTGTAAACTTGCACCAGTACAACCCTGCAAAGGACCAGATCACATGGCTGGGGTGGCTGCTTACACTGCTACCTCTCCTCAGTGCCACAGCTGGGATAAGCACAACTGCTGCTGTAGAAACCTATCCTTACACAGCAGGCAACTGCTTCTATAGCATCTTGGGCTAGTATAAACCCAGGCTTGCCCTGTCAGTCTCTCACAGGATGCCCAGATGAAGTTGACCATTAGTAGTCCAAGTCAGCCCCTGGTCCTGAGGCCTGTCCCACCAGTGCAGCAGGAAGGATTGTGCTTGTGCTAGCACTGCAGTGATGCCCATCATGGGTGCTGTGGAGAAGCCCTCCAAGCCAAGATGGGAGATTAGGGCCTTACAGGATGGGGAGAAAGTGTGACAGAGGACACAAGTAGGGACACAAGCTGATCCCTGGACAGACCAAAGTCCTTGTACAAGCTCCAAGTCCAGCCTGGAAAGCCCAGTCTGCTTTCCGACACCTAGGGAGCTGAGGAAATCCTCAGCAGAGCTGCTGTTTCCTGCTGAAGTCAGAGCAAGCCCTGGCTCTTTAGCTCATCCTTACCCTGGTTTGGGCACCACTGAAGCATCAGGGTCAGGCAAGAGGGAAGGGTGAGCAGTGGAGTGCGCACAGGAGCCCTGTAATCATTAACCATGGCTGGCTCAGGCCCAGGGTATGCCGGGTGGTAGGAAAAAGGCAGGAGTAACTGCAGGGTATTTACCTTCATAGCTCCAGTGGCTGTGGTCAGGACCTTGGTAAAAAAAAAAAAAAAAAAAAAAGGAGAAAAAAACCACATGAATGAAAAGGAAAGGTTGGCAGCAAACAACTCTGCCAGGCATCACTGCCAGCCCAAGGCATCAGGTCTCTGTGCTCACTTTTCCACTCCTTCCCATGCCCCTGTGAGGGGGATGCTCCCAGAGGTCACTGCCTCCTCTAAGTATGGCCAGACCTTCTGCAGTTATTCTGGGCCAGATGGGAAACCCCAGGACTCAATGATTTGTTATCATTCTCCTTATAATGGAAAAATCAGATACTGGCTTCCGTCACTGAGCAGCTTTACCAGTGCTCTTGTAGCTACTCCAGGAGCAGCCAGAACCTCCCCTTGTCCCAAGACAAAGCACTTAATGAGGCAGGCCTGCAGCTTCCCACATCAGTCTCTGTAAGCAAGTGCAGCCAGGAAAGTAGCTGTTCTGGTGGCACTCCTCTGATGCTCAAGTGCTGGAGAGGGTGTGGGGAAGAGCAGCTCCTGCACCACAAGAAATTTGGGCAGTGAGCTAGCTGCATTGCACCAGACCGATACCCTCTTCCTGCTAGAGAAAGCAGCCTTGGTATTCAAAGCAGAGGAAGCAAATGAACACCAAAACCTTGTCTTCCTCATCAGTGAGCGCCCCTACCATGGGGGCAGACTGCCCAAAAATGTGCCAGACTGAACACCCATCTCCCTTCCCAGCAGCCCCTTGCCCCAACTCACCAAGCCACCCAAATTCCACTTCTTAAGGGTCCCACCATACACAAACCCTTTTTCTAGGAAAAAGGAGGGTGGGAGAGCCTGTGCCAAGACCCCTGCACGTCCCTTGTCACCCACAGAGCACATGGTGGCTATGGAGGGTAGGATGTATCCCAAGTCTCCTCCCACCAGGTCTGCCCCCAGTGTGCAGATCTAGAGGGAGCAAATCCCTTCCAAAGCAGGTCCTCAGTATACAACAGTGCTCCACACACCAGCCCACACCATCACTGTCCTCCAGAACTTCCAACAAAGCACTGGGTTCCCAGCATGTCACCTGGTCTGAGAGGTGCCCCAGTCCATAAAGGCTATGCCCTTGCCCTGACTGGCATGACAATGGGCTTCTCCTCTGACTTGTCCTTACCAGCATGCTCATCATTGCAGACAGGATGTTGGCACATCCAGGCCCAAGAGGGCAGGATCAGAAGGTGCCAGGCATGGGGCAAAGAGGCGCATGCACCCAGCAACGAGGGGTAACATCTACATGTGCTTCCATCAGCTTCACAGAGTGCAAGAACACAGAGGAGCTTCTAGTAAGTGCAGTCCATCCCTCATACCATCCCTGTCCCTTGGCTGAGCCAAACGCCTTCCAGCCTTTTTGGGGCTCAGCAGGCACTGCTCCATTCACCATCCCTGCTGCTGACAACAGCTATCTACAACCACTTGCTATTAATAGGAGCAGATTCCAGCACAGGGGTGAGAAAGGAAGAGGTACATTTTCCCAGGCCCAGATGTCCTATGTGAGGCCCCAAGCCCAGCAGGATCCTGCCCTCCTCTCAGCAAGGATCCAGGCATGGGCTCTGCTGGGGTCCTTTGGTTCAGCTGCTGCCCTGGATAGCAGATAGCCACTGCAAAACTGGGCTGGGAAAGTCTGAAGGGTGCTTAGGGGCACTGGGAGTTGCAGAGATGGGAACAGCCCTTGAGGCTCCCTCCAGCATTGTGGATGACTCAACTCTCAAGTGCTTCTGTTGCTTAGAGTCGATGCTTGGGATTCACTTGCCCAGACATGGGGTAGTCCTAAAGGCATACGAAGAAGGGGCAACAAGCACAGGGCAGAAGACGACATGGCTGCCCATGTTATGCAGGAACATGTGTGCCCCATGACAGGCTGCACTGTCCTATGCACTCAGCTGTACTGAAGCATGCCAAGATTCACCCTGCCCACCTTGCTCACACAAAGTGCTCCTGCTCCCCAGACACTGATTATGCACTGATATCCAGCGTACACCAACACTTCTCTAGAAACACTTGTATCTTCCCCCCACCTTGTCCCCATTCTCCTGTGCCATCTGGCACTATATGGACAAGGTGGTCATGGCTTGTACAAAAGAGACAAATTTGCTGTTTTTTAGGCATGATTCCTCTCCTGCAGCATGAGGGTGCCTATCAGCACAGGAAACCCCCCCAAGGAGCACCCACTTTGGGTCAAGTACTGTCTTGACATAGGTAAGGCAGAGCAACCCAGCATTGGCACACAGTGCCTCTGCTCACTGCACATGCCTCAACCAGCATGGCCCGCCTTGGCACTCTGCTTTCTCCTCACCTCCAAGGACTCTGCTTTGACAGGAACATCATTCCGTAGATTGAGCAATACCACCATGCTGGCACCTGCCCTGCTGTGTCAACATCATGCCACCCACCCCAGGCTCTCACATCCCCTTGCACCCATCTGTTCCCATAGCCAAGGAGGCTCCAGACACTCCTCACAGCCTCCCCCCAGCTCATCTCATCAGCTTGAAACACTCTGAAGGTTGCAGCTTCACCTAAGAGTCAGTCTAATCTGTCCCAATACAACAGACTTCTCCAGAGGTCCCTTGGCCTCAGGGCCAAGACCACTTATACATCATGATCTAGGCACAGCTATGGCACAGCCAGGCCAGCCACTCAGGGAGGCACCTCTCAAGCTCAGCTGTGCAAGCCTGGGCTCCCTAGCACATGCACCGAGCACAAGCAAGAAACCATCGAGGTGAGCCCAGGCTGGCCATGAGATCAGGCTCTTGGCATCTGCCCTGGCCTCAGTGTGTCTTGGAGGAGCCCTGCAATACTTCTGTCCCTTCCACTTGGGGGCATTCACAATCTCGCAGTCCTTTGCCATGAACATTAACCCACTGCCCTGCCCAAATGTCGATTTGCATAATTTTATCCTGCCTCCCACGCTTCCCGCTGGAGCACGTCTTCTCCCTCGGAAAGCCTTGTGGTGCCAGGTCTCTTTTCTGCTGAACTGCTGCCACTCACCACAACAGACGTGACTTCACCTTAGCTGTGGTTGCTGCAGCTCTTTGTAAACCCTGCCCTACCTCTGAGCACCCACAGCCCCAGCAGGGACAGCCAAGTACTCCCAAAAACGTGGAGGAAACAGCCTTGCTGTTGCGATAGGCACACTGGGAGATAACAGGTGAGAAGAGTACTCCTTGCAGGGGTCCCAGTAGGAAAATGTAGGATACCAACAGGAGCTGCCTCCTCTCGCAGGCAAGAAAGCCTCTGTGCTCAGCCATGCAGAGCTCATCCGGTCTGCCCGACCACTAAATGCCACCCCTTTCCCCCAGCAGCCTGCGATCCAGCCGAGTTTCCCTGCTTGGCTCACTCCCTCCTTTGTGTTTTCTGCCCCTGTTGCTCACTCCCTCTCGGCCCTCCCATTTTGGGATACAGGCGCTGCTGCGAGCGTCAGCTCCCTTCCCTCCTTGACATCCAACACCATCCAACACGTTCCTGCCGAGTTCAGGCAGACGCTGCCATTACCAGCGTGCGGCTCAGCATGTCCCGCAGCCCCGGAGGAAGGGTAGAAGCAGCTCTCGTCACGGTGTGGAGCTAGCACAACTGAGGGCCACTGCTAATCCCAGCAAGAAAGGTGGAGATGCAGCTACGTGACCCGAGCAGCTTTTGGGGGAGGACTGCTCCCAGAAGACCACACCACAGGGACACAGGAACAGACCATGCACCTGAGGGACTCAGGATCATGCGCACAGAGCAAGGGGGACCCCTCAACAAAGCCAGGCAATAAGGAGGGAGATCAGCGAGCCTGTCATATACACCTGCCTCCTCAACCCTTGACTTTTCAAATTTTTGGGGGTACACAGCCTGAAGCTGCTGCAGGGCGCCTGACAACACTGAAACGTGTCTGCTGCTCACAGACTGAATGTTGCCTACCAGCAACATGAGCATTGGTACTGCCTGCTCATCTTGAACTCCAGCAAAAGTTTGACAGCTTGTGTGTGGTGGGCAGCTGACCAGCTTCTAGCTCGGACATCCAGATTTTTATCAGCTGGGCACACAATGCCCTGTGCTCAGCCACAGGGAGCACTAGGGCCAGAGCCTCCTCTCCCCATGGGGACCCAGACCTAGGGCAGACTAAGACCCTGTTAAATGAGGCTGGTTCACAGAAGACACCAGGGCACAACCACCTTGATGTGCCCCTGAGGAAGAAGTCTCTGTCTGCACATCAATTCCAGGCTGTGGAAGGGAGCAGTGAAGCTCGTGGCCCAGAGAAAGGGGAAAGTACAGTGTTATTCCTGAATCTCAGTGAGCCTGGAGGTACCAGGACACAGTGATGCACAGAGTGCAGGTCTCAAGCAGGGTAAACCACAGCAACCAAATCCCAGTCTACAAAATACATCCAAGCACCACGTCCCTTGAAAGCAGTAATGTGATCATGGTACCCAGGCTGTGCCACTATGCTTATGTTGCCCAGAGCCAACTTCCCAGGCCAGTCCATGGCAAGCACGGCAGACGCAGAGAGTTTGGTCAGCAGGGCACAGAATGTGAGCAACCTTCTTCCAAGCCCCACGAAAGCCCTCTCTGCAGGAAGGCTGTGCCATCCCATTCCTACCTTCGCTAGCACAAGCCTGGTTTCTCCATCCAGACACACACCCCATGCAGCATCCATGTCCTGGGCTGAAAGGACACTACCACGTGCACTGCTCATGGGGGCACTGATCCCTCCCAAGCCCAGCTACATTAAAGCCCCTTTGTGTTTGTAAACTCTGACCCATTGCAAGGCTTTGGGATCAGCCTTTAATCTCCCCTGGTAACGCAGGTGGTTGCAAGCATTGTTCTTTGTGCTTCTGGGGGAGGACTGCTCAGACCATGGGATCCAAGACTGGGCCAGCTCCCCCTCAGAGGAGTAAGGGTTTGGGTGGAGGAAGTCACAGGGCAAAAGATTTACTCCAGGACACTTTCCTGCTTCTTATGGACCCAAATGCCCCAGAAATTGCCAGGGAAAGAGGTAACAGAGCACTGCAGAGAGAGGGCCACAGCAGCAGAAGGGTTAAAAAAAGGGCACAGATCAGTGATTTGAGATGTGGAATGAGATGAATAAGGGGTATTAAGCAAAAGAAATGGGCTCAGCTGGAGAAAAAAAGGCATCAGAGAATAATCAAGAAAAGGATATGGGAAGCAGGAAGGTCCAATCAACAAGGAGAAAGGAAACAGGCTGCAGTGGGAGAGTTACTGTTTCTAAAAGCCACTCATCACACAACTCAGTACTCTAAGCAAATCAGAGGTTCCTCAGATAGCAACCCAGCTCCTTCACAGTGGCCAGGGATGGGGACACCAGCTCTGCCTTGTGTACAAGCTTTGAAGAAAAGGACATCCCCCAGCAGTGGTGCCAAGACATGGCTTCTAGCATCCAGCAGGAGCCTTGGTGGATCCCAGCAAAGACCTGCTCCCTCATGAGTCTCCAGACAGATTTTCAGCCTCTAATAGTGGTACAGCATGGTGCAGGCTACCTGCTCCCTACCTAACTTCCTTACACCTCCCACCCCTCACCGCCTTTTTCCATCTCCATCCCGTTCTCCTTACCCAGCCATCCCAAACCCCACAAGCTGTTCAGCCACTTGCTGCCAGCACACCACACCGGTATGCTGAAAGCCTGACACCCTCCCACCCTGTGGCTTGGGTTACTTAATCTCTGTGGCAAGGCCCATCTGCGTCCCCACTTCTGTCCAGTTCTCAGCCTGGCAAGAGCAGCACTTGTAAAAAGTATGATTCACTGCAATAACAAAAGCAGCTCATGGCACCAAACAATTGCTGGTCCATATTACACGACAGCTGTCCTAGTACAGATCAGGGCAACTCTTTACCAGAGGCAAAGCCAAGGACACACTATGAGGCTGAGGCTGGGAAAGAAGTTCATTGGCAAAGCTGGGATGAGCTTTGTAGCCAGCATCAGTGCAGTGCTCAGCCCCACATAAGCAAATGCATAGAACTGCCCTGAAATTCCTGCTGAGCGCTGTAAGTGCCACAGTCCCCACTTGGAAGATGGACCAAGATGAAGGACCCAAGTCTTTTCCCCCGAAACAGTGTGTTGGAAATCGGAAAGCCCTCATGCTGCCAGCAAAACAGCTCGGGCAGTGGGGGAGAGGGAAGGGGGAGGGGGCGGTCCATAACACACTCAGTCTTGAGTTCACACACATCCCCCATTCCCCATTGTTACCCACGGGACAGACACTCATGAGCCAAACCCCCAACAACTCTGCAGCAGGGCTGGAGCTCATGCTCACTGGGCTGTGGGGTGACAACGTGGATGCAGGACCAAGTACAAGAGACTTTGCTATGGAGAGGCCATGCTGCTGGACAAAGGGGACCAGCTGCTGTCCTGCCACTCCAAGGTCCAGGGCTGGACACTCCGGGCAGTCTGATCAAGGCACTGCTTGCTGCGCAGTCCCAGCTACCTCCACCCCAGCAGCCGTTGAGTCCCCGTATCTGATGTAGAAGTGACTTAGCTGGAGAAAAGTGCTGCACACGAGGCAGAGGCCCCCAGCCCCTGGGCAGGGGTCGCGCCGCACAGGAGTTGGCGGGAGCAGGAACAAAGGCAGGAGTGGGGGGGGGGGGGGGGGGAGGGGGCGCGTCTCAGGGGCGTGTTGGTGGGTAGGGGCCCCCCCGAGAGCGAAACAGA
>JAOEGS010008215.1:0-19047 GCA_025447755.1 Corythornis vintsioides
GCCTTCTTGGCCGCAAGGGCACATTGATATTTTCACTAGAATATTTTCAAAGGAATCAGAACTATAGTAACCTTGAAATTAGTCTGCTCAGTCAAGATTCAGAACATTATATGAATTCAAAACATGCTCTGACTTCAGGAAGTCCTAATTATATCTTCCTGACAAGCAGTAATTTCCAGTAATCTTTGATACATAGGGCAAAAGGTTGTGTTTCTCCATGGTGTCACCTGGATTCCTGCAGCTTGGCACACATCTGCACAAGGTTGGAGGTTTTCACAGAGGGCTGCATTGTTCACGTGATGTTCACAGAGATCATAATGGCAAGCTTCAGAATAACTGTGGATCAACTACTGAGTGGTGATTCTGGAATGGACCACTGGGATCTGTGATCAGACCATAGTATTCATTGCTGTGGATCATATGTTTCTCATCAGTGGTGCCATTTGGAGTATGGCCATCATCTGGCAAGTACTTAGTGTGGAAAACAAGATGTGGAAAAATTCATTGATGAACTTTGGACACATTAACACCTAAGATGCTTTTCAAATCACACCTAACAAAACTACAGCATTGCCCCCAGGCTAAGCATGGCATATATTAAAGCTTTACATTTCAAATATGTAGATAGATATTTAGATTTTAATATGATCTCAACCTTATAACCTTTGAGAGACCTAGAAGAAACCTAAATATGTATTTTGTCTTTCTTTTAAGTCAAGTTTTCTACATGAAAGACACATAGGGGGGGTGGGTGTGGGGGGAAAGTTACACTTTTTTTTTTTTTTTACACCTGTTTCTTATATATTGATTTCTTAACAACCAGGTTCCTCTTTCAGTGTAAATGAAGTTGTTACATATTTAGTCCAGACTTTCTCTTTTTGCTCTTTCGATACTAGGGAAAAATTACAGTCATCCTGATAACGACTGTATCCTCACAATGGATACTACCTGACAAGCTTTAAGTTAACTTTGTTGTAAAGCTGATGAAAAAGAACCAACAAAGCAAGACAGAAGAAAAATTCTTCCTAAGATTATTTTCTTTGAGATCTAAGGTGAAGAAGTTCTGCAAATGACAATATGAATATCAAACATCACAACCTAAAGACAGCTTGCTAAAGTTGCCTTAGAAGCTAATTTTTCAGGTGACAAATGGACATATATTTAGTTTTTCATCAATTTCATTATAATGTCTATTCAATCAAACATTCTTGAAAGGAGAAAAAGATTGGGAGGGCTTTGACTTTTAGCAGACCTAATAATTCACTTTCATCACATTAGTAGCCATACAAATGAACAGAGGGAGGAGCCCTTTTCTGTCTCCTGGAGTTACGTTATTGCACCATCCAGTGGCTGCATCAGGTGCTAATACGCCTGGGAAAATGAACTGTCTCTCCATGGCTGTCAAGAAAAAAACCCTCTAAAACCATCCCAAGTATTTTTCACAGAATTATAAAGAACTTTTTATTCTGAGGGTGTGCACCTGAATCTTTGTCCTGGCTAGTGTAAATTGGAAACACTTCTCTGTCATTATACGAGTAGTATTCATCAGAGAGTGGGGTGTATTAAGACCTAACAACAGTTTCTATATGGTTTTCAGCAAGTTTCTTGTTTAGTCTGTGTTTTGCAAGTATTGCATGCTTGTCAGCAAAGGTGGAACGAAACTGTAATTCACTTTGAGATCCTAGTCATCCACAGCTTGTGCCAGTCTTGGTTGATTTGTTACAGGGTCAGGGATCAAGCTCGACTTGCTGATTCACAGTCAGATCTGGTAGTGCAACTCAGCTTTATTTTTGTGACATGCATCAGTGCTGAGCTCATATGAACTGAGATTTCCTGTAAAATACTGGTTAGAGCATTTAATCTGGAATCCAAGAGCAAAGAGCATGGCCTAGATAGGGTATAATGTTGCATTTCAGATTCAAAGTGAAGGTAAAGTTTGCTGGGGCTTGTGAAAAGGGTCATATATCCAGAGAAGGGGATAGCTTATTCTGAATGTTTCAGGTGGTGAGGAAGGATTTAGGAAGATATTGAAAAAAAAAAAAGACAACATAAAGTTAGCTGTAAGTTTTTTGCCATTTCTTGTCTGTGGTTTGAAGTTATGAGGAGTTTCTGTATTTTATATAGAACTGAGTAATGCTCAACAGCTTAAACAGAGTTGAGGAAGCAGTGCACACTGAGATGTAAGCATAAAGTGTATACAGGATCCATCCCTTATTCTCACATTGTCCAGTGCCATAGCCCCATACTCTGTCAGTCCTTGAACTGCCTCAAAAATTACCTAGTTGTGATACAAGGTGAATCATTGCATCAGACTTGTTCAGGCAAATACGAGACTATTTCCCTTAACATGTTGTCAAAAAAATCTTTCTGGTCTAAAGGCATCAGGTAAATTGAGGCTATAACAGCTTTCCTAGCTTCCTCGGAGACCTAAAATATATATTCTGTAAAAGAATGCAAGAAACATTGTCCTCTGCTGACTGATAAATGATCTGGATTCTGCAGAGCAGCCCAATGTAGGCAGCATCCTAAAGTTCAAACCTTAACTCCCAGCAGACAAACCTGCATTTAATTAAGGCATCTAAAGTCCTTGACTTCATGAAAAAAATGAAGGAGGGAAGGAAGAAAATAGAGAGAAAACTAAATATATTTTATCCCCTAACTGACAGCACCAGTAAAACTCAGAGAGTTTTTTGTTTCTTCTCTTAGTTCAATGGCACAGAGTATGAGGCTGTTATACTCAAAGAATAGAAACCAACCAAATAATGATTTTATTTACTAGCTTACATGCACCACCTACAGTGGTCTGCAAGGGGATAACAAATGCTGACACTGTACAAAGACAGTTATTCTGAAAATATATTACCTTTATTTTTCTCTGTGAAGGAAAATGATGAGTGGCAGAACCATTCTTCCACAAGGAACTCTGGTTTCCCTTACGACTCCATACCACAGTCTTGGATAAGAACTCTCAGCTAATTCATGCCTTCTGACCCAAACATGTAGTACCAGAAGTCTATGCATATTTTCTTTCAGAAACTACAGTATCTGGACTCTCAAGCTTGTTAGTGTCAAATGAGATCAGATTACTTACTTCTTGGTAGATGAAATAGCCTTCTGCAGAGTGAAGAAAAAATAAGTGTTTGACTCTTTCTAACTTGTTAGGTGTCATTTTAAACTGAAGTACAAGCCAATTCTGGAAAAAATCAAAAGCATCATTAGCAGTGCAAAGATAGAAAGCAGAGTGTTTGGAATTTACATTGCAATTGTTAGCATCACGTGTGAGCTGCAGAACAAAGTGAATATATCCCATCACACATGAACTGTTGGGATCACAAATAAAGATGTAGGTCTCTTTCATGAGGCAGCATCTCCAGACATAATACCTCACTGATCCATGCTCACTGTCCTCTTTCCTCAGAGGAAAATAATGCAATCTGCTAAATAACTTCTCTTTCAGGATATATTTTCTTTTCTAAAGACATTGGTCTCAAGATGACCATGAAAATTTCCAGCCCATCAGTGTTTGGTTTTGTTTCAAAACTGAAGGGATACAAATCAATCCAGATGTTTCCATCACAATTTTTAGGTTTGACTTTATGAAAAGGAAGGAAATTTTTCAAAATCCAGAAATGCACTGTATTTAAGATTTTAAACTCTTTAGTGTGAATTGGTTCAATGGATCACATTTTGCTTTACTAGGGCTGAAGTATTTTCCTTCCCGTGGGCTAAGATCAAAGCTACATTTCCCTAGTGCAAAGTCAAGTCTCTCCCACATGACTATGGAAAGGAGTCACAAAGAAATGAATGACCATTTCTATATGGGAAGGTATGGATCCACACATAGTGTCTAACAGTCAGGCATATATTTTAGTTGGCAAGAAAATACAAGTTGAGTGTAAAGTTATGTGGTCTGTGTCAATTCAGAAAGCAAAACATTTTTTTTTGCGTGTGTGAATGAAAATTGAAAATATTTATTTCCTTCTTTCAACAGGCTATTCTAATTGTTATTATAAAAATACTAATAGTGCAGAGAACTCTTTAGCAAAAACCCCAACTAATACTGTTCTTATCCGCTTACTGAGTCTGACAGTAGTTGACCTTTCAGTCTTGAGATAATTACAGAAAGCAGTATGACTGCAGACTGATCCCCCATAAATGGATCTGCTAGTGCAAGGATCGAGGTTCAAACAGAAATGGAGCCATACTAAGCACTCATTTGATGATATGACCACATTAGACCCCAGTTTTCCAATCACATGTAGCTGAGGACTAGCTTTTTAAAGATATTCTTTAATTTCAGACTTGGTCTTGCAACACTTTGGTAGCACGAACGTTATCTAATGGCAGTACAGCAATCATTTTTATTTCCATTAACTGATATCAGTGTAATTTGGCTATAAGATCTCTCTTGAATACTGATCTGATCTGTTGCACGTCACTGCATTCTTAATCATGACATAATTAACTTTCATCTGCTTCATGCACTAATAAAGATTTCCAAGCCATGATGGGGCAATCCAGTTCAATTTACTTGCAACTGAAGTGGCAAAAAGTCCAAGACAGGTGTCAGCATGAAACATTTCAAAGGGTTTCATGAACCTCTTTTCTCTTTTGAAGAAAGAGGAATAAAGGCATCAACAACCTCACCACCAAACACTTACTTCCACAAGGATAGTCTCCATCAAAGCCTGTACCAACAGTTAGAGTGCCATGCTTGGTTCGTATCCACACTCCTTGGTTGACACTTCAAAGTCAGGTCCACTCACAAAATGGTCTTGAGTTGTTAAAATCACACCTAGTGAGGTAAGCTGAAATACAACACATTAAAGTAAGGAAGAGAAGATAGTATGTTCAAAATTTGTATTGGATGTTAACAGCACTAAGGACATGCAGTTACCTGCTCAGGATCCCATGTTCTCAAGACACCAGTTGGTCTTTGCTTAATCCTACCAAGAAAAACAACACAGTGAAGCCTTTGTGGAATTAGTGGCTCAAAAACTGTTCAAGAAAGAATATAAGGACCTCAACAGATGTCTGAGTGTTTCACTGAATAACTGAGTAGACCTAGGGTTTAATCCATGTCATTCTCTTCCCATATGTACTTATTCCTTCATGATAAAGCTCTGGCAGTGAGTCAAAGGTTGCATATGTTCGTTTCATCTAGTGTGGAAGTATCCTCTGTTCTGTATCCCAGTGAATTGAAAGGAGACCAGCTTTCCATGGTACAGGGAGCTACAGAAGGGACAGATAGATGGATGGATGGATGGATGGATGGCTGGATGGATGGATAGATAGACAGATAGATAGATAGATAGACAGATAGACAGATAGAGCTCAGCTCAGACAATACCAGGATAATAGCAAAGACTTGCTATTAAAAAACTTGATTGTGGTATTCTCATGCCCAGTGTTGCAAAGCAAAGCATGTAAATGCCAGTAAACTAGTGTACTCTAGTACTAGTAAACTAGTAACTCTGTTATTTAGGAAGGTTATATGTTTTCTTTAGCCCCTGCAAATCTCTTATGACACAAAGTTGTCATCTCATGCAGCTCTTCTAATTTACCCTGAAAATGATGCAGAACAAAACCAGTTACAGATTCATAGTCCTTGTGGTGCTACTGACTCCTGCAGACATTAGTTGACACAAAACCAAAATCCCACCACAGATTACAGTATAAATGGCTCTTCTCTTTGGGTGTTTTGCATAGGGAAGGGATTTCCAGGACGGCAAAGATACAACAGTAGTTCTTGACATACCCTAATGGTGGTCCA
This sequence comes from Corythornis vintsioides, assembly GCA_025447755.1. NCBI lineage: Eukaryota > Metazoa > Chordata > Aves > Coraciiformes > Alcedinidae > Corythornis > Corythornis vintsioides. Next base: position 5,774 of record JAOEGS010008215.1, read on the forward strand.
CAGTCTCATGAGGCAGAGTTCAATTCCAAGTGAACTTGATGCTGTGTAGAGAATTTTTTCCTTAGGTGCATTGCAGTGAACGTCCTCACTACCCCTCAAAATATAAGAAATTATATTTAGAGAAACCAGGGAGATTAGGAGCAAATATAACAATCAATTTATCAATGAATTGCAGCAAGCAACCAGAAAACAGACTGAGCTAAGACTAAGAAGGAAATAGAATATGTGAAGAGAAAGAAAATGTTCCTTCCTAGATTTCTTCTTCCATGAGAAAAGTAAAGCTGTGACATGTTGACATTCAGTCTCTATTCAGTGCTATCTTTAACCTTTTACACATCAGTCAGTCCTAAAGCAAAGGTTACTGTAGGTATATTCAGAGTCAAAAGCATTTTATAACTGCTGTGGTTATTTTGTCAAGTTCTCTTCTCTTCAGATGTGCCATTAGAAATCCACATGTTACAGATTTTTCTCACAGACAGGAGCCAGTGCAGAATCAGGCAAAACTAAAATTCAATTATTATTTTTTTTTAATGACATAACTAAACTGTACAACATTCCATATTTAAAAAGTAAAGAAAGAATATTTACCATTAACAGCTAAACTTCCTGAATTAAGCTACCTTCAGCACTGTGCTACTTACCCTATGGTATTCAGCACTGAAATACAGAACAGATTTTAAATGTACTATAAGTTCCAGAGGGTCCTCATGCTAGAAGAGTTAAGTTTTCTGTGTGGTATAGTTTGCATAGTAATCCACAAGCTTTACTCAGCAGGGATGAAATGAAGATAACCTAGAGTGAAACAGAACATATTAACCAGAGGGTGGAGGTGATTATAAAAATCTTTCCAACCATGTGTCAGTTATGTTCCCTGAGTTATCTACCTCGAGCAGAGCACATATGAACAAAAAGCTCATACTGTGTGTCACTTGTTTTGACACCCTTAGTTGTTTGCTGGAGAAATTGATTTGAGTTGGGCAATTTTTGTTGCTGCTGTTTTGCATATTAAAGGTCTGCAGTTTTAAAAGGATTTTTTTTTCTCATGCTGATAGCAAAACAAGTTGCTTAATTTGAAAACTCCTGCCCAGCTTTCACTGCTAGTGTAAGGGAGATTTTTCATATTGACTGAAATTTCTTCCTTTCTGAAACTAGCATTCAGCAGAGCAGATAACAAGCTTTCCATTCACTCACAACAGTCATGTTGTCATGGGCACAATTCATGAACTTGCTGAAATATTATCACTACCAGCTTAAAAAGAAAAGATCATTTTCTGGGCTGCAATGAGGTCTATGTTGGCTGTTGGTACAGAAAAAGCAGCCATATAATTCCCACTGCTGCTTGGGCCTTTACTGCTCTGTTCTTTTGCCACATTTGTTGCACTGGGGTCTACAAAGAAAGGCTCACAGTCAGCAAAATTCCCTACTTCACCTGGATTGCATGAATGATAAGAATCAAAGGAGTATCAGAAAGTGCCCACTGTCTCCTTGCATTGCCTGGAAATCCCAGGCCATGGCTCTTCTTTTATGTCTAAAAGGAGGATGTCTCTCAGAGTGGGGCTTTCAGGAAAAGTGGCCTCTGAAGTTACAACCACATTCCCTTTGTGATTATATTCCAAAGATTAAGATCTTTAAGGCTTCATAATTTAAGTCTGGAGTTTCTTCAAGTCATTTTTCCCCTGCTCAGCACAAAATATTTTCACTTGCCATTCACATGTACCTCAGGAGGCTGCTTTCAGAAATAAGAGAAATAAGGAAGGATCAAGGGAGGCTAAGCAAAAACATAAACATATTTCAAGTTGGAGGTTAACTGATGTGTTGACAAAGGGCCTGGGGCTGCATTCTGGCACAGTCTCGTGTCTCACATAAACCCCTCCAAAGCCAGAGGGTGGATGTTCACTTGGCTCTCCAGTGAAAATACTTTCCTAGGAAAATATGTGTGTTTTTGCCAATCAGTAAACAAGGAAGAGAATTTCTGTGATTTAGAGACAAAAGAGACTCATTCCCTGCACCAAAACAATTGACCACACTTTTGCAGTTCAGTTGAGGAGAGCTCAATGTGAGGTCAGAATACAAGTGACCTTCAAAGAAAAGTTTTCAGCACTGCATTTTCAACAGTGCTGCTGAGATGCTGGTCCAGCAATAACACCTGGACAATAACTGTCCTTAGCACTGTAATGGGTAACGAGGGGCCCTCCATGTGTGCACAGGCTTTCTTTCTGCAAACAGTTTAGGGATTCCTCATGAATCTGATACTGCACTGTATGATTTTCATAAGAAACTGTGAGTCTACCCTGGAAAAAAAGCAACCCTCTAGTGAATCCATCCACACATCCAGATGATGCACTGTTTTTCACCCCTCTGCTCTCTTTGCAAATATGAGGCACTGCAGCACCCTGAACACTCCTGTCAATAGCACGTGGAATGCCTTCCAGCTCTGCTGTGTGACCTTTTCTGTCACTCCCTGCAGGGCAGTTGGACTAGATGACCTTTGAAGTCCCTTCCAAACCATTCTATGATTCCTGACAGTCAAACTGATCACCTTGCAGGCCTACTATTTCTCTTCATCTGCCTATTTTACATCTGTGAAATGTGCCTGGGAGACACTGGCATTTGTATAAAAATACTTGTCTGGACTGCACAGCAAGCTGAGGAAGAACAGCAGTTCTTATTTCTAATACAATGAAGCTAAAATTCTTTCCAAGAAAGAGAATTTTCAGTAAGTCTTACTAATGAGTTATGTTTTACTTCTGCCTTAAATCAAGAATGTATAAGTGATGCACATTTGAGAGCTAATCTCTATGACTGGCTTCCTACTGCTGTTTCTGAAACCAGACACCAGATTTTGCCCTGTCCACAGCCAGCATTAGAAATTCTCCTCCCCTGCTGCCTGTTCACATGGCTCACTGGGGCTACTCATGGGAACTAATTGCCTTTAGGTGACACAGATTACCCACATAAAATCTACAGAAGATGCCAATAGTAGGGCTCGTCAATGAACAGCTTGACATCCTCAAAAGGTCAGAGATAATGCTGCATAGAACTTCATTTCTGGCTGGTAGTCAGAAAGTGGCTCATAAAGAAACTCTCTTCATTTTTTCAGGATAATTTTATATCCTGAAACAGAGACAGAATCAGCCTAACACCCCTGCAAAGGGACAGCATAATGAAGATACAACCCCCCAAAACATTATCTCAATCAAACAAACAGAACAGTAAAAGAAACAAACTCAGCAGCCTGCCCATTCTAGCGAGTGCTGTCGAGTGCAGCTTTTGCTGCACAGTTATTCTAGCATGTTTAATTGTCCTCGAGCATCTAAATCTAGTTACTCCATTTTCTTGAATCCAAGTGTTCCCTGATGAATAGCAATTGTACTGCACCACGTTGCTGCTGCTCAGTCTGTGGTTTTGCAATCAGTAGAAAGCCAGGAAGCTTGGCAAGAAAATTATAGAAAACATCTTTCTCCTAAGCCATAGGTCTGAGGCTAGTTGAGCCTCACAGTGACACTACACTGCTACCCAGCACAAAGCAGAGAGGTCACTGGCTGATACAAAATGCTGATACCTTGTTGAGATGCATTTGCAGGACGTATATATCCCAGCACCTATTCTGTCTGAGGCTTTAGCTGGAAGAAATGGTAATTGGATTAACTAAATGTCTGTTCTTAAATCACAGAATGGTAGGGGTTGGAAGGGACCTCAGGAATGGCAGAATTCTGTGCAGATTCTCTTAATTTGGAATACCTTGGGTTCGGGGAGATTGCAAATAAAAACTGAACATTTTTATATGATTTTCAGACAATATGAATGTATCTCACTGGGCTTTGCACAGAGTTAACTGCACTGGGTTTTTACATCAATTTTACTGAAATCGATATAATTTGCATGAGTAGAAGGATCCCTCTGTTATTTCTGTCCAGATAATAATTGAGCCCTTCCTCTGTCTCTACAAATGACTTGAGACTGTTTTTGCAGCATGTAATACCTCTGTCACTCTTTCTGTCACTCCCCATGTGCTCTGGGCTCCACTGTGCTGTTAATGACATTGTGCATGAGAAGGCACTGCCAGATCTCTCACTCCTTCAGAAATCTGTCTATGCTGGACTCTTGCTGGAGCTACCCCCAAGTCACTTCATTAAGGAATTATGAAACACACAATCAGCACCCATATATCTATAATCAGATACATTTAGGTAACACAGAAATGCAACTAATCCCACCTTTGCTCTGTTGAGTAGCATGTTTTGATAAGTCGAGGAGGAAGTACACACAAAAAAAATCCCTGTTGCTAGAAAATAAATGGATGTTTCTTTGATGATTAAAGTGTACTTGTGTTCTGTTGAGCACAAGCTGAGGTTGCTTTCCTAGTGGCTGGCTTTCCAAACCTGAATCTTCAATTTGAAACTCAAGCTGTTTTTTTCTTGGTCTGAGAGCTTTAATGATTTTGAAAATGGAATGTAGCATTCTTATTAGTGTGCAGGTGCCAGATTAAAATTTCATTCTCTCTTGCTTGTTTTGAACAGTGCAGAGATAACAGAAATAAAAAGATAGCAGCTTTGCAGTCAGTATTCTCAGTTGTCAATTGCCTATTGACAAAATCTCTGCATGCAAATAGTGCTCTCATAGTGTGACCTAAAATAAATGCTTTCTCATGGTAATGTTCGTGGGTTTATTAGGTGTTTACAAATGTGTACGATATGGATAATATATTACTAAAATTATAACTATTAAGGTCTTTCTTATTTAATTTCCAGCATACCAAAGTAAAGAATGTAATATACCTCCTGACTAATACAGTGCAGAGTTTTTGCTGACATTCCAATGGATATTGGAATAAAGAAAGGTCCATCATAGGGAAAACTACTTTTGTCTTTATTTTGGTCTGCTACACTTGCAATCATGAGATTGGTAAATCAGTTCATAAAAGCCCAGACATTTTTCCAAGTGTTTATTAATAATAGATGAGATATAAAAGACAACTTTGAATATGTATTTTGGAAGCAGATCTCTGGCAGGAGAAAACTGCTGATATTGATCTCTTTAACTGCCTTCTTTATGAAGGTTGTTTTGGTTTTTTTTTTTTTATTTGGTGATAATCTAATCAACTGCTTCTGGCTTACTGGAGTTGAGAAATTTCATATCTGCACCTTGATGTATTTCACATTTATTGGCTTGGCTCTGCAATACAAAATGAACCTGTGCTGTGCACAGTCCATTCTCTAACAGTAGGTTCTTTCAGAGGCAGAGTGGTAGTTTTTATTTCCATCAATGGTTTTGTCAAACCATGCTATTACCTGCAGACATAAAGGATTTAGGCCACTGCAAAGGTCTGATTCTGCTCCTGCAACTGTTTCAATTCCACTGTTCTACTATAAAAGTTGGTGGTGCTGGTCCTAGTTCATAGAATCATAGAATGATTCTAGAATAGGGCTTGGAAGGGACCTCTAGAGATCATTGAGTCCAACCCCCTGCCAAAAGCAGGGCATGTTGCACAGCAAAAGCATCCAGATGGGTTTTTGAAGTCTCTAGAGAGACTCCACAGCCTCTCAGGGCAGCCTGTTCCAGGCTCCATCACCCTCACAGTAAAGAAATTCCTCTTCACGTTGAGGTGGAACCTTCTATGCTCCAGTTTATACCCATTGTTCATAGTCCTGTTGCTGGGCACCACAGAGAAGAGGTTGGCTCCTCCTATTTGGCACCCACCCTTCAGATATTTGTAGACATTCATAAGGTCCCCTCTCAGTCTTCTCCTCTCAAGACTAAACAGCCCCGTTCCCTCAATCTTTCTTCATAGGGGAGATGCCTAATTGATTTTTAATACAGATCCCAAATGAATTGGTGCAGTTCTTTGCCTTCCAACAAAATTCCTCATGTCTTGAGTAATCCTTCAAACCTCTTACCTCTTCCTGGTCACAAAATCACAGAATTTCCTAGATTGGAAAGGAGCTTTAAGATCATTGAGTCCAACCATTAACCAGAGAAGACCTTGACTAAACCATATCCCTCAACACTTTCTATACAACTCTTAAATACCTCCAGAGATGGGGATTCAGCACTTCCCTGTGCAAGCTGTTCCAGTTATCTCCTGGATAAGGCTGCTTCCTCTCAAGTTATTGTCTTGAAGTATGGTCATCTTCTTACAACTTGTCATTACAGTTGCTGTATGAAAATCCTAGTACAATTTCCTTTTTATGTAAATATATTGAGATGTACAATTATAAATTAGTTTAAAATTAAGAAACTTGTCAACATCTATTCATGTGGCCTTTTCTGTACAAATCCTGCATTTCCCATAACTACTGGAGCTGTGTACTGCTCTCCATTACCTACATCACAAACACTGTCTACAAGGAAAACTCACTTAGCTAAAAAAAAAGTCTCAGTCCGGAAGCTTCTGCCACTTTTACCAAGAAAAGAGAGTCAGTGAAGTTAACCTGTTGCTCTCTCTGTCCTCAGATCACAAATTAAACACACTCTGCACCCCAGGAAATTATGAAGCTTGTGAAATTTGTTGCTATTAGCACTTTGTTCTGCAAGGTCAACATCTGCAATGAACAAAACTGAGGTGAAGATCACTGGTGTCATTGTTGGGTTCAGAGCAAGTGTTCTGCTGTTTACCTTGCAATGAACTGAGTAACAGTTCACTCTCAAGTAAGAGTGCATGAGTTTTGAACTCTGCAGGAAAACAAGGTTTATATTTCAGGATGTAAGCAGAGTTCCTTATCAGAAAAGCATTTAGGATGATAAATGGCATCTGGGTGTGTTGCATACTTACTTATATACGCATGAAAACTTGTGTGAACAAAGCTTAGGACATACATCTGACTACAGGGGATTATTTGCTTGTTTTGGTATTTTTTAACATATGACTGTGATTTCCTTTTCCAGAAACCAAAGACAGTTGGATAGCATTTTCTATCAGATTGAGTCTACTCAAAGTAGAATATTGTTGAAATCATATCTGTGATCAAGCTAAAATGCTTTGCTTTGGGTTCTGCTGGTCAAAATTCAAAACTGACACATTTCAGACCTTCAAGCTTCCCCATCTGCCACTGAGTCTTAAAATTCATGGATAATCAAAGTCAAACACAAATTGTTAAAAGCTGAGGAATACCAACTACTTTGCTGCTATAAAGTGATGATCAACCAGAACTCATGTATATAAATCGATATTATGATCTGAATTAAGTAATGATCTTTTAACCTTTAAATATAATATTGAGAGTTGAGAAAGAATGTTGAGAAAGAATGGCCACAGCAGGAGATACAAACCCAAAAAGGAAGCCTCTGGACATGTTATTTTCAAGTTTAATAGGTAGAAGGGGGAGGCAATATAGTCTCTCAATGCTGAAAGAGTGAGCCCGAGTGGAGGATGTGACCCAGGAAATTAACACCAAACCTAGGAAACAGGGATGCCAAAGCCATTGACAGCCAAGTCAGTGATTTATTAGACATGCAGTTCTTGCTGAGCATTGCTGATTTGTGTTCTACTGGTAAGAGTAAGGAAATGGGTGCCTATTAACATGATACCTAGAAAACTAGAAGTTTACAGAAATAGTCAACATTTACATCTTTAACAATGCAGAGCTGGAAAACATGTGGACTTCAGTGATGCTTTACTGAGAACAGATATATCTGCTACAAACAATCTTCCTTCTTCCTGCTTTTTTTTTTTTGTGTGTGTGTGTAAGGAAATTGAAAAATAATACTATATTTCTGATGTAGATCAATATATCAGGATATTCTACCCTTATTTCAGGATAGAATACCCACATGTGTAATTGTATGCATAAAACTAGGACAATGTTTTGATTCATCCAGAATTATATCAGCCAACATTGCCCAGCTGGACAGGCCCATGGCAATGCATACAAATTGCAGAATCATACAATAATTAAAGGAGGGAAGGAACTCTGAAAGTCATCTGGTTCACACCCTGCTTAATGTTTAAGCAACTTTAAGATTATATTAAATTGCTCTGGGCCAGAGTCATGGTCCAGTCATGATGGAACTACCATGACCTGTCTGGATTCTTCTCTGATTCCTCTAATTCCACCACTTCCACTGTGAAGACTTTTAAGTATAATTAGCAATATATACAAATGACAGAATAAGCTTCTCTTCACATCTGCATTCAAGAAGCAGTGCAGAAGTGCCTGTAAATGTTCTCTAAGCAAGAATAACATGCTACAGAGCAGACAGCCCTTTCTTTGATAGGCAAATGACAAGAAAAAGAACACTTACCTGGATAGTACACAGTGTCAAAAATTCATGTTAGACTTCAGAAATAACCTTGTGATGCCTTAATAATCACAAAGCTCACATCTCTGCTCTTTCTTCACTGCCCTAAGAGCTCTGAGCCCCCAGGTCAACATGCGATTGTATTTTGAGGTTTCCAAAGAAGTAGAATGCTTCTCTCCCTTCTTTGTTTTAAGCAAAACACCATTTCTATGTCAAAAATATACACTTAACTCCACAGGTTTAGGTTTATGAAAATAGTTATTTAAGACTAAGATCAAAATGAGAGAATTAGCAATGGTAGAGAAACATCTGAGTAAAGCTAGTAAATAGAAGCAGAGGTTTTATCTTCTCACTGATAATGTTCTAAGTACAAGGCTTCCAAGAGAGGCAAACCTGTAAACCTTCCCTGTAGATTTGCATAGGATTTTTATGGATGGAGTGTGTGTGACACCCTCAAGAGCTGGAAAATTCTCTTTATTCTAGCCCTGCTAAACAAGGAATATAACAGAGGATAATCCATGAGAAAAGCTTTTTTTTAAAACAAAAATCTAAATAAAATTAAGTACACTAATCAGTTAAGATTTTACTATGAAAAATACCTTTCATTTTATTCCAGAGTTCTTCTATTTCCTTGTGTTAACATGTAAATCCAGAAGAGGAATGAAATGAAGAAATAATATGATAGAATAATCTTTTAAGTAACCACAGGCTGCAAAACAATGCTAGCAACAGGTTTCTAGAGTGCTGTGTTCAAAGAACAAGGTGCAATAAATTACTCTAGTTATATTCACTCAGTGGAGCCACATGGGTTTGCTCCTTATTTCTGATTTTTTTTTTTAGCCCTGGCTCAGGTTTCAGAGCTGCTGTTTTGTTCCCGTTTCCCAGGGTGGGAATAGTGTGAGATGACAGGACTTGCCAGAAGGCACAAAGTGAAAAGGAAAACTGTTTTTTCTTTTATCTCAAATGTCTGTTCCGTGGAGTGATCTCTTGTACCTTGGTGTCCCACATGAGTCAGCCTGTCTTTCTGGCCCACAGGTTTTATTCATAGAAAATGAGCAGATCCACTGAAGAAGAATGTGAGTGGAAATACCTGGAACTAGAGCAGTCCCATGATCTGGAAAACACCAAAGTTTAACCAAAGTGAAACTGGCAGTGATGGAGGCTGCAGGTACAGGAGCAGGTGACCAATCTTTTAGAACATGAAGGTCAGTCAAATTGCATTGTTGCAGCCATCTGGGAAAGAAAAAAACAGTGCATTGGAAAGTGCAGTGAAGTGTGAGGCTTCTCTATGGAAAAACAAGCAGCTGAGATGCTGTGAAGCCTCCACTGGCTTCTATAAATGCAAATGTGTTTTTGGTGGGATGATTGCAAACCACTTTTGAAAGTAGCCATGGTGAACAACAGGAACAGCTGCCCTTGTTCAGGACAATCCCTTGTGCCTGTTAGTGGGCTAGGACCCGTTCCAGGGAGGTGGGTGACAGAAGCTGGTGGATAGTAGGGACTTAAGTTCTGATACTTGAAACATGAACTAAAAAGCAAGATGCAGTGTGTTGAGCTTAACATCAGGACTCTGAGTGCCATTAGAGATTGTACCAGCCCTGCCCAGCCTCACCTGGGGCCTCCACCTACAAACACTGCCCACGGCTCCAGCCCTCACACAGACCTGCCTGGCTTAGGCCCTGCAGGCTGGTGTCCTAACTGGTCACCATAGCCCCAACCATCCCAGGCTGTGTCCAACCCTGCTACCCTTCACTAAGCCCCATCCTGACCCCCATATGTAGACTGACACCTCAGCCGGGGGAGTCAAGAGCTGCCCTGGGCTGGTGAGAGCTGCTTCCAACTGGCTCACGGCCTGGTGCATGAGGGGCCTGTGGCCGGTCAGGGGGGCTGGTGGTGTGGTAGCCCTACTGTCAGCAAAGAAGAGAAGGGCACAAAGGTCGAAGCCATGGTGAGCAGGACCCTAATGTCTCATACTGCCTGTCTCCTCATGGAAGATGCTTCTCCAGGTTTTGTTTCACCCATTACACAGCACACTGTGGCAATTACACAACCAGGGGGTTATGCCACAACGCCACAGCAATTCTCTGCTCATGCTGGAGTCACGCTTTTGTTTCGTTTCTGGTGTCTGATCTGATTTTCATCTGTGGGGAAGTCATTTGTTGAGCAAGCACTACAGCAGTGATTTCTTCCTGGATTTTAAACTCCAACTTCACCACACCTGGTATTTAGAAGAGAGCTTAGACATCCATTGTGACAGCACAGCCCAGTTGGCTGGACTCCAGCATCTGCTACTGTTGGTCGACCCACTGAATTATCTCTTCACTGCAAGCTGCTTCATTTTGAAGTTTGTGCAAAGTTGTCAACTGCCTTGATATTTGCAGACATCGTGAGTAAAATGAGAGAAGAATTTTGGTTTGGTTTTGGTTCTCCCTCCAGATCTTAATGTTGATATTAGGCATTGGCCTGAAAATCTTGTGCAGTTTTCAAAGGTGAAATCATTCAGCCAGCTATCATCACCTTGGCCTTTGGATTCATTTCCTGAGACTGAAAATGACTGGGTCCATATTTTTTGCCTTTCAGACCCAGTTCAATGAAACATTTAAGAGCATCTTCTGAAAGGTCTGTGTTTTGCCCTGTTGATCTCAGTGAGACTAGCCATGGCTTCAAGTGCTCTTCAGTTTTCTTGTACATTTAGCAGACACCAGCCATGGAATGCTATGAGACTGAGAATAAACCTCCTTAATGTTTGGCAAACATTTTTGTTTCCACATGTGTGCATACTTTTAGGCACAGTTCTCTCTTCCCTCCAAACTTTAGGGCTGAACTTGACAAAACACTTTCTTTCTTTAATAGACTGAAGCAAAATCCATTAAATAAAACACCCTGGCATCAAAATTGAGGATAGTAATGTTCCTGCTCATTTTTGTCACCTGTGCTATCTCTGGAGACCACCTGACCTAAGGGGACTTCCTAAGATGAGAAAAGGGTAAGTTGCATTGGGGAGGGGACATCCATTACAGCCAGTGTGCACTAATACCTGGATAATCCCAGCACTACAGATGATGGCCACTGTCAAACTGTGCTATGGTCCTTTAAGTAAAGATTTGCTGATGCCTTAGGCTGTAGAGGAGGTTTCTAAGGATGTTTTCAAAGAGTCACCCTGTTTCTGTAGTTCTGACATCTAGTATTCTTTTGCATGATGATTCACATACTGAGAATACCTGAAAAAACATTATAAGTATAGATACTTATATATTATTTTTACTTTGAAGGCAGCAGAGTATGAAGTAAATGCAGTCTTCTTGCAAAGCCACATTCTATGTACTACACAATATGCTTTTGTGAGAACAAGTTTTAATTCTTGACGAGTTTCTTTCTCAGTTTTATGATTTGCTAAGCCCCAAATGTTAACTATAAACAAGAAATTAAGTCTGGGTGTGTAGCTTAGGCTCAGTTCTTGGGCGTAAGCTGGTTAGTATTATGAGCAATGATATGGAAGAAACCATCAAATCATGACTGATTAATGTGTGCAGATGACAGATGTATAGATAGATATAGAACAATGGGTACAGAGATCTGTTGCAATGGTAATATGCATGCACATTCACTTAAGACAAATATACAGTTGCATTTCTGTTACCAAAATACAATCTATAGTTAAAGAAAGGTGACAGGGCAAAAGAAATTCTCCAAAAGATTGGGTATTCATAGTGTACAATCAGCAGAATTCAATATAATAAATAGAAGAGCTGTCCTAATTTGTCTGGGGAGGTGGCATGCTAAGGGAACTAAGGCAGCTACATTCAAGCAACAATTTTTTTCTCATTTGGAGTATGTTGTGGTAGTCTGGAGTCAAGAAACCTGTTGAAAATATTGAAATTATATTGAAAAGAACAGGTAGAAGAAGCATATAGTATTGGGAAACATTATATTGTTGGATGAATAATATGCAAAAATGCACTTATCATAATGCCTACAGAGAATGAGGCTAAAGTAAAGAAAGTGGAAAAGGTAGTTTTAAATTCTCTCTTTATGAAATTACTAAGTCTTGCATAAAGGTGCAAGGTTTTTCTCATTTGGTAATTTTAACACAGTTCTGCATGTGGTGGCATAATTTTCTCTTATGTCATAATTTCCTCTCTTGTTAGAGCACACTAAAAAAATAAGTACTTCCTCTGGTCTGTAATGATACCTTAAGTTACTAGTGAGGTGGAGCTCATTTAGCTCTGCTTCCTCATGGCATTATCAGTGTTTTTTGATAGCTACTCACATTTTGGTTGTTTTAGTACTTGCAGATCATCTATTGCTCTGTCAATGCCATTCCTGCTGCTTTCTGGGAGCTGAGCACAGCCAGAGCACAGCACTTTCTCTCACCATCCTGCCCTTCCTTCCCTTCACTCTTCTCCAGGCTGCTCCTTCCTGTCACCTTGACAGTTCCAGACTCCTGTCCCAGATCAGACCTCACTTCTTGGACTTCTACCCTCACATATATTTTTCTTGCTCTCTCTTCTCTGGATCTGTCTACTTGACCTGCTCCTGGCTTGCAGTTTCTCTACAATTATATTTCCAACGCCTGCTGCTTATACCTTGGTTTCTTCTCCTACTGCCACACTGATCTCTGTTCCAATATGCCTTTTTCACATGGCTCTAAGCCCAGATTTCAACTGGATGCTGTCATTCTCCTACCTATCTCTGCCCAGTGGTAGTGGGGCAGCAGCTTGACAGTGAAGAGAAAGCAGAATCACATGTCTGATTCCTCATAATTTACCAGTATAATCCAACACTTCCATGATGAACAAATGAGGCTTTGCTTACAGTTAGTTGCTGCATGTACTTAATGCAGCCAAAATAAGAAATTCAGTTACAGGTACCTGGCCAAACTGTATTCTGTCCAGAAGCCTGATTCTTCATAAGTTCAATGGTGGTGATGGTGTTAAAACCCATGTTTTTCATAAACACACTTCCCTCCAAGCAAACCTTAAGTCTCTTTTTTTCTAAAAAAAAAAAAAAAAAAAAAAAAAAAAAAAAAAGAAGAT
>JAOEGS010008220.1:0-14260 GCA_025447755.1 Corythornis vintsioides
CCCCTTCAGGCACTGGCAGGTGCTCTAAGGTCTCCCCAGAGCCTTCTCTTCTCCAGGCTGAACAACCCCAGCTCCTTTAGCCTGTCCCCACAGCAGAGCTGTTCCAGCCTCTGAGCATCTTTGTAGCCCTGAAATAGTTGTTTTTGTGTTTTTTGGGTTTTTTTTTTCCCTTCTGCACATCTTTAGGAAACTTAAAGCTTAGGAAACAAAAGCTGACTGGTATTTATCCTTGCCTTATGTTAAAATGTAGTTTGTGTTTCACCACATTACTTGCCTTTGTACTACAGGCTTAATACACCTCTTTCTAACAGACGTGTTAAACACTGTGTGTATTCTAGCAAAGAGTCATAAATCAATGACTGCTGAACTTTTTTCTGAAACAATGAGATCCACCAACTTATTTTAAGTATACTAAACATGTGACCTTTTTCAAGGCAAGTTTGACTGTTATCTAATACACATGGTATTACAGTATACATGAAATGTGCATATATACCTTAAAGTTATGATGCTGAACTGAAATGTTGCTTTGATTACTTCAGTTTTCTTCACTATTTAGTGGTTTGTTTTTTTTTAACTAATCTCTTATGATAAATGACCTTCTGTTTTTATTGGAGCATTTCTGATATTTAGTAGAACATTTACAGTGCAGGCAGCCTTGGTGTGGACAGCAAATACTAAAACCTGTGTAAAGAGTGCACTGAAAACTAGATTGCAATCTAAAACTAATTGGGAAACTTGTATCCATAATCTTAATTGCAATGTCTTTTTTATCAGTCTTTCACCTTCTAGATACTCCTGTATGACACTTGTCAGTATAGTCAGATAGTTTTTAGTGTTTTTGATGAGGCCAACAACTGGTCAATTTCTCATTTTTGTCAGAAGGAAGAGTTTTGGAAAGTGTGTTCTCTGGGTGTTGAGAGTTAGAAATAATATTTGGTCTTATATTTTTCTAGGCAGTGATGGCCTTGTTGGAGTAGTTGTTTATGAAATTTTCAACTAAAGGAAATATAACTTCATTTATAGATGGGTCTGTGAAGTAGACTCTGAATGGAAAAGTAAAACTCATCACTCTTCACATTTAAAGGCTAAGCAAAACATTCACCTGTACTGGCTAAAAGAAATCAGAGCCAAGAGTGATGTATTGAACTCCTATGCAGAAAAAGTTTTACAGATTAAAAAACTCCAATCTTCTTAGTGTTTTATTTGATTGTTAATGCACAATTAGATTCCCCCCCTGCCCAAATCTGGTAGGAGTGAGCACAGAACTCTGAAGGACTTTTTCTGTGAATTAAATTAGGGTATGAATTGAGAAATAGTTTTTTTTTTTTCTTTCAGGAAGTGCATCATACATATTTATGAGGCTGGGCTAAGATGAATCATTTCTGAATGATGAGGGTAGCCCTGACTTGATAAATGGGCCATAACTCATTTTGCACTGTGCTTCTGAAGTGGCCTTGAAAGGTGGTAGAAGAATATAATTAGTACATCTTCCACCCTGTGCTTCTGCATAGTTTTGTACCAGAATTACCTTTTTTTTTCCACTAGCTTATGTTGAATGAGTGCAATAGAGTCAGATTTATCTCTCACAGTAGAGCATAAGTGCTGCATTAACTCTTTCTTCCTTTCTTTTGAATAGCCATGGTCAGAGAGACACTGCACAAATTCTTTTGATGAGAGGAGCCAAATATTTGCCAGATAAAAATGGCATCACTCCACTGGATCTCTGTGTGCAGGTATTGAGTTACAACACTCTGTCTGTGAATTTCTATCACCAACTAATGGCACCTGATCAGTGTTACCTTTTTTTAAGGCACATGAAAGATGGTTGTCCTCCAGGGAATTAAGTGAAGTGTTGTACAAATGTAACTTTGGCTTTCTAAGTACAAGAGTGTTTCAAAAACCAAGAAAGGAGGCAGATATATGTGAGATGGTCTAATGAAAAAATTTTATTCCATCTTCTCCCAAAAGTTTTTTGATATGTAACTGATACATTATTGAATTTCGGTTTATTTTAGGATTGGATTTGTCCATTCGTCATTAAAAAAAAAAATCCTCATTAGGTTTTAATGCCTATAATAATAGAAATATAATTTCTAATGTTTAATTAAAAAGATTTTTGAACTATTCTTTTTCAGGGTGGTTATGGGGAGACTTGTGAGGTCTTAATCCAACACCATCCTCGACTCTTCCAGACTATAATTCAGATGACACAGAATGAAGATCTCCGGGAAAACATGGTAATGCAGGATTTTGTGTTTTATAGTCACTGATCTGTCTGTGTTGTGGAGATCTGATATCTATTCTGGGATATATCTC
This sequence comes from Corythornis vintsioides, assembly GCA_025447755.1. Taxonomy (NCBI): domain Eukaryota; kingdom Metazoa; phylum Chordata; class Aves; order Coraciiformes; family Alcedinidae; genus Corythornis; species Corythornis vintsioides. Next base: position 2,320 of record JAOEGS010008220.1, read on the forward strand.
CAAGCTTCAATCATCTAGAATTAACTTGAACACTCGGAATATGTTTATTCATCAATTTGAAGTTGCTGTGTACAATTAGAGTGTAAAAGATTGCAGCCACAATTCCATTTGGTTGTTATTGCTGTAGATGAAGCAAAATATTTTGTTCCTTTTTCAGTGGTTCTTCTCTATAATTGCACTCCTCACCATAATAATTAAAAAAAAACCCAACTAAAATCTAAAACAAGGAAAAGAGTTTTTATTTCATTATTGTGTAGGGGGAAGGAAGCACAAGGTGCTTTTTTCCACTTTAGAATCTAGCTAGCTTTGGGGTTTTAATATACTTTTGCCTGAACAAAGCTGCAAACATTTTTAAGGACTGTAAAATTAAAAAAAAAAAAAAAAAGTAAGATAAATAATTTAGTGAAGGTATTGGCTGCCACTTCACTGACCGTGGTTTGCTAGATTTTGGAAGTTTTTGCTGTTCTCTGTAATCCCATTACTTCCACCAAGACTGAGGATATATAAGTCTATATAGAAAGTGTTTAAATTTCTGAGACAGGGTTGGGTTTTCCAAAATAGCAAAGTGGATTGTCAGAGTGTGAGAGTTCTCTCAGTGTGTGTTTGGAGCATGGGGAGATGGTGGAGATGATTTCAGAGAAAAGAGAAAGTTAAAGAACTGCAACCATGGAACAAAAAATACTGCTAAAGATAGGTAACTGGAAAGGTGTAGAAGTGAAGACAGTGAGAAAAAGGAATGTTTCATCTGAGTAATGGTGGAGATGTGTGTAAAAACAAGATCTGAATGACAGGGGTGCAAACTATGTTGGGTAGTGCATGGTATAGTCATGCTTCATTGCAAAATGGAAGCATATTTCAAGTGTGATATTCTCTGGTGAGGTATAAGCTGTTCCTCCCCAAGTACTGGATAATGACCAGTTCATATGATCTGAAACTGATGACATGAAGACACTGTATGTGTGTTAGAAATCAGGACTCATGTTCTTGAGAAACTGGAAACATTACCATCAGACTGCAGGGAGAAGGATATTGCCTCAGCCATTTGTAGCTCAAATTCAAATGATTCTTGAGGAAAATCTTTCACATTGTCAAGGACAGTTAAGTAGTGGAAGAGAGAGTAAAACTGCAGGGCTTCCAGAGTAGGAGACCAGGCAGGCAAATTGGGCAAGCCAGTTTGGATCACAGATAAAAGTATTCCTGCCTTGGGACAGAGAGTTGGACTGGATGACCTTCAGGAGATTACTTTTCATTTCATCTTTCTACAGAAGGTGAGGATTACTGAACATTCTGAACATGAGAGAAGGGAGCAAATGAGGCTACAAAAGGAAATAATGAAGAGCAGTGCCACTGAAGAGTGAGTTAGCTTAGCTGAAAAAAAAAGTCTAGGCTATAGAAAAGTGCAGAACAAGAGTTGAAAGACAGGGCAGTGCCTGGATGTTTTCAACATCTAGTCTTTGTGAAACAAGTGATGGTATTAGCAAGAAAAAGGACAATTTTGGGAAGAGGGTAATCATAACATAAACTAACCCAGGAGTGAGCTGGGGAGGAAGATAAATTCTGAATTGTGGACCTCAAAGTGCACAGCTGTCAGACATTGAAAGTGTATCCCACTCATTTTTCAGATGAAAGTAAGTTGCTCTTGTGAATTAATAAAACATGGCTAAGCTCAGTCTTCACAGCCTTCTGTAATATTCTCTATCCCCTAGTGCATCTGTCGACCATAGAATTAATTGGGGTTAATTAATTTGATGCTGGACAATACAGGTGTACATTAATATTGCTAGATATCAATGCTTGGGTAATAATCTTCTAAATTCCACCTTGCTCTGATGCTCCACAACACTCTGCAATTTCTCTTGTTTCAATCTGTCAGTTACGTCAAGTCCTGGAACATTTGTCTCAGCAGAGTGAAAGCCAGTACCTTAAAATCCTGACAAGCCTTGCTGAAGTTGCTACAACAAATGGTCACAAACTGCTTAGGTAAGTGTGAGTGGATCATAAGTGGGTTGATAAGATACCTGGTACTTAGTGTCATTTTGTAGATTTTAATAATCAAAACTACCTGAATAATAATAAAATAATCTGAATAATGAAATAATATTAATCTGAATAATCAACTATCAGCACGTCCTGGAGTAGATGGATCTCAAATCTGAGTCTGCATGACAGTGTCTAGATCACTGTCTTCACAAGGATGTCAGGAGAGAAAGTTGGTGTTCTTATATAGCTGTTGGTGCTTAGAAACTTGAGATGCAAAGAAGTGTATTTTTTGTTTGGTTATTTTGGCTCTGTCACCTCTAGGAAGCCAGCTATCTAGTATTTAGCCAACTAGCAAGCATTTGTTTTTTTCTCCTCTCTCCTTTTTTCTTCTCTTTCACATCTTCATCTTTCTGCATGCTTTCTTAGTATGTTAGAGGAGAATTTTGTGACTTCAGACTTGTCTCAGGTCTGCTGACTGATTGCCTTCCATGGCTACTGGAAGCCATGGGACACAAAAATATAATCTACCTGGGTGCTGTCTCAGCAGCACAATAAGCAGTTACTTAGGGAAACATCTGAAATAGGCAAGCTTATTTTCCTAGTATGCCTTCCTAGTTTTTGTGACATCTGTTTGAGGGAGGTCATGGAAAAAACCCATCTGTATTCTGTTGGAACACCAGTAACATTTTTCAAAAGCTAGCAGAATTTGATGTAGACTTTCTGCTGTACTAGAAGCCAAGAAAATCTTTACTGAAAGAGGTCAAGAGCACTAGTGGAAGTTGCTCTCTAACATGTTCTGGATGACTTCTTTGAAAAGAGAGGTTTAAGAGTGTTCTGAAACCAGAGGGCTGTATCAGTGTAGGTTGTACAGAAATATGACTTGAAATGCTTCATTTCAGCTGAGGCTGGGGCACAAGGAGCTTATCAGAGTGTCTGTTTTAGGTGCCTTTTTCCTTCCCTATCAGTCATGTTAAATTTGGATGGAGCTTGTAGATAGCAGGTCAGAACTCCTAGACAATGCTAGGAAATTCATGGCATTGTTAATCAGTGTTGTTCTGACAAGTGTTTGCCTTGATGAATGAGTGTAAAAGACTTAAACCCCTCAGGTTATACAATCATAGACTGGATTGGATTGGAAGGGACCTTTAAAAGTCATCTGGGCCAACCCCTTCTCAGTGAGCAGGGACATCCTGAACTACAGCAGGTTGCTCAGAGCCCCAGCCAACCTGACCTTCATTTCCAGGGATGGGGCATCTACCACCTTTGTGGGCAACTTGCTCCAGTGGTTCAGCACCCTCATTGTTTGGATTTAAAGTGTCTAATATTAATGATATTCTGTTGCTGCAAAGATAACTTTTTTGAAGAACTTCAGCTGTTGTTGGGCTTCAGTATGTAATCAGCTTAACTTGTAGTACATTCCTTTTTTTGCTTCATTAGACCCAATAGTTCTCCCACAGATAAACTGTAAAACCATTCTGCAGGAAAGGGTTTCCAACTTGCTTTTTATGGGAACTTTATGAGAAGTGGCAGCTGGATGAGGTTATACGAGGCAGTATTTGTTTTTATTTCAGTATCCACAGAGACAAATTAAACTGATGGTTTAGATTTAGATTTATTACAGTTATTTCTCCTCTGTATTGAGCAATGCTTCCTCAGTATGGCTGTAGAAACACTGTCTCCATGCCTGTTCTGTCTCTGAATTTGAGCTGTACTGCTGTGTGGGTTGACTAGCAGAGGCTGAGGACAGGTTTGAAGGTTGACATGGAGTTGGGTGAGCAGGCATTTCCAGAGATGGTTATTTAGGTTGTCCTGGGGACTCTTACTGGCTCCCTTCTCTTTGGTACTTTGTAGTATGTTACAAGGGGGATGGCAGCATTTTCCTATTACAGCTTCACAAAAACTCTTCTGTTTCCTGTCAGAGGCTTTAATCTTGACTTCAGCTAAGTATTTTTCAGTTGCTTTATTATTAACATAGCAGGGATGAAGATAATACTTGGTGAATATAGACCCCCTGAGCTTGGGCCTGTTAAGCCTCTCTCCTCCTGCATGTAAAATGCTGTACTCTGGATGTGAAAACATCTCCTGTGGCTGAGCTGAGTGACAAGCACTGTTAGTTTCCTAACCCATTGCTGTTGGGTTGGGTTGTTGTTTAATTCACAAGTGTGTAAAGCTGTTTATTGCAGTGCTTCCAGCCAGGACTGCCACCAAGCTTCTGCATTCCTAGATGGTTGAACTCTAGGAGGTCCTTTCCAACCATAATTATTCTATGGCCATACCATTAGAAAGCATGCTTTTAAATTGAAAGTAATTTAAGGATAGAAGTGAGCACATATCCAGTTCAATTATATTAATAAATGAATAGAGTTCAGTACAAAAATCTTAAATTTCTTGCAGTTTTTATGTGTTTAAAGACAGAAGAATTCTTACTACTTGGGTTTTAAAGAAAGAAATTTTCAGTTTGGTGGAGAATGTTCTGCTTGTGCATGAATTTGTGACTGTCTCATTTTACACTCATTCTGTATTGACATTGAGGCCAGTTAAGAAGACATAAAAAATTTAATATATTTATTGGATAAATAACATGGTGAGGTGTGGGTTTTTTTGTTTGTGTTTTTTTGTTTGGTTTTTTTTGTGTTTTTTTGTTTTGTTTTTGTTGGTTTTTTGTTTTGTTTTGTTGGTTTTTTTGTTTGTTTGTTTTTGTAGTATCTTTTGCATGATTCTCTTGAGTAGAAATAGTGGCATCTTTGCCATCCTGCTGCCTTGTCTGATTGAGCCATTTAATGGGTTTTTAGGATAATTGCTAGGTGAGGATGGGCTGTGGCAGCATATCTGAGGAGTCAGTGCACTTTTGGCTAAGTGCATGTATCCCCAAAGATACCATTGGATGCTGTGTTTTCTAGATTGAAAAACATTTTCATCTGGGTATCCCAATTTGTTTCATATCTTGACATCCTTACTGTAGTAAGTTGAATTTCTTACCATATTGATAACAAGTGTATGTGTGTGTAAAAATGAAGCATTTTGCAAGATCTGGAATTTGTTGCTCTTACTTCACTTCTAGTTAAAATTGTGAGTATGTGTTAGTAAAATTATAGTTGATATTTGACTTTTGGGGGCTGATGCTGGAAATGAAAGTCAAAATTCACGAGTGTTTAAAGCTTTGGGGTTTTTCTCAGCATGTGTGTCAGATGCTATCATTAGGTTACTTACTCCTTAATAGACTAAATTGTTTCATCTAGGAAAAGAAGCTGAAATCTTCCATTTTCTCCCCCAGCTTGTCAAGTAATTATGAAGCTCAGATGAAGAGTCTCTTAAGGATCGTGAGGATATTTTGCCATGTCTTTCGCATTGGCCCATCCTCCCCCAGCAATGGAAATGACATGGGCTACAATGGAAATAAAACTCCAAGAAGTCAGGTGTTCAAGGTCAGAAAAGTATATGATGTTGTTAGGAAGATAGACGTTAAAGAGATGAATTTCACAAAGCATGCATTCATTAATCAGACATCTCATGACCAGGAAGTAAGTTTGGTTGATGTCCTTATCCCTTCTTAAGTTATGCTGCCTCTTTCCTTCTCCTTTAATTTGTTTTTTTTTTTCTTCCACTGGATTCATTTAACCACTGGTGCACATATCATCTTTTGAATTCTGTTCATTTTTTATTAAATATATTGCTTATTGGATATTGAAGGTCTAGTTACCCAGCTGATTTTGGTAAACTGTTTTTATTTCTATTGTTGTTTAAGAACATAGCAATCTCAAAATGTGGTAATATTAATATAATAGATTGTATGAATGGAATTTCAAAATGGTATATAAAGATTCATTGGGAGTTGTTTTATCTAGCTTCACAAGATAAATAAAAATAATTGAATTCTTAATGTGCTCATTGTTTTCACTGTGACAATGAAGTTTTTTCCTGAGTTATTCTGGAATTTTATTATTACATGCTTTGCAATTTACCATCTTACTGCTACTCTCACAAGGCTGTTGATTTATTTTCAAATGCTTGCCATTTAGATGTTTAATTTCCAAAGAGTTTGAAAAAAAAATATTATTTATTTATTAAAATATTTGCTGGCTGAGGAATCCCAGTGTAGAAAATACCAGCTTACCTTTCTATAAAGCCAGCCCAGTGTCCTGTGTGTCACTTCATCTGCCCTGGGTATATAACTGTGACATACTATTCAGAGCACCTAAATATTAACTGAAGGGTAATCTCTTTCCCTCTGTTTTCCTCCATACTCTTACATGGCACAGTTCATGTATCCAAATGTAGATGCTAATCATTACATGAGAAATTTCCTTAACCTTCATGTTACCCCAGAGTGTTGTGAAGATGATATTTTGAAATGACTGCATTTATTTGATGTTACATGTTCACCAGGCTACTTCTAATGTCTTAAAACAGAGGTGTGTCATCTTTCATGGCTTTATTGACATTTTTAATTCCATCTTCCTAATACAGGAACTATTAGCAGTGAAATATTCTGCTACCTTTTTTTTTTTCTTCAAGATTTTAAGAGTGGCTGACCTCATCTTCTTGCATTTTGTGTTTGCTTGAGGCCAAAATTGACCTAGCAACTAGAGGAATAATAATGCAGGAATGTATATAGGAATACATTGCAGTAAAAAATATTATTGCAGTAATAGCAATAATAATTTTAAAGTTATCCTGAAAATTTTGTTTTGTTAGCTAATGCAACTTTATTTAGTTCATTTATTAAAAACCCTAAATGTTTGGGTTGCACAATTAAGAATCAGTGCTGGTTTTTGAGACAGCTGTGCCAGTTGTGTCATGTTAAGTACTGGGCAAGACTTAACTCCATACTAATTTGAGAAACAATTTTTTCAACATGCAAAGTAATTTGGACACACAGATAAGTGATTCTGCTGAAATACAATTGTCTTTTCAAATTGCAATTGAGTGTTTTTTGTTTTATAGTGAGTTCTGGAATCATCTGAAGTTGAAAAGATAAAACTTTTATTTTTAAAAGAATTGTTTCTTTTTCTTCTGAATGCAGTCCCATGAAGTCTAAATAGATCTGTACCTGATGACCTTTAAAGATGTACTTTATAACTCCTTTTAAAAAGCCAGTGTAAAAACATATTTTAACCAGTATAAGAAATGATCTTTCTTCTGATATTTTCTTAATGCTGTGCTAAGGTTTTCTTTATTAGTATTCTGTTGAACATGTTTTGAAGAGTTATCACTGTAATCTAGTTTGGGAGAGATTAAAAATGTGAGTATTTCTTGATCTAAGCCTACTGAGGAATGTTCCTGCTAGAGAAGGACAAGAAAATGACAGGGCTGACTTGGCTTTGCTGGGGTTCTGGGTATGGCCTGGGCACTTCAGGCTTATCCAAATGCTCTAAGTGGAAACACTAGCCAATTAACACAAACTCTTGTATTGATCTTGCAAAAACAAAATAGTCATTGAATGAGAAACTCATCAGCAGTAATGCACACAAGGGTTACATTCATTACTTCATGTGTAGTTCATCCAGCTGCTGGTCAGGATCATCACTTACTAGGAAAACTTGCTGCCAAATCTCCCTGTCTATTTGGACTAAATTGGGAAGACTGGAACAGTTTCCCTTAATTTCAGACAAATTAACTTCTCTGCTGTGACTCAGTCACATCTCTTGCTTCCTGAGTCTTAAACTGTCACTGGCAAAAGATTTTGCTCCAGTGTCCCAGTTTTGAATATGTTTAATTTCTAGCATCTTGCTTTCTAGGTGGGTGAAGAGGAAGGTGTTACATAGCTAAACCCTTGCCTTTGAGAGATGAGGTGTGCAAGTGTAAAAGCTTGCTGTGACTCTGATATATCATTCCAAAGCAGCTTCTGAAATGGGAGATAGGAAATCTGGAGGTTGAGTGGAGGTTTGTGTCTGTGAAGTTGAAGTTGCTATGGTTGACTGCACTTAGGAGTTTGTGATCAGAATCTGTGAAAAATTAACTTGGGAGAAACAAATTGGCTTTGAAGAGTTCTGAAAAGCATGCAGTCTGGGGGAAATAAAAGATAAGATACAAGGTGTCAGCAGAAGATTGGTGTTTGGCAAACTAAGCATTGAAAAGTTTGGGAGAAGAAAACTGCATTTTAGTATTCTAGTAAATAACTACCTGGTTACTTGTAGTGAGTTACATGTAACTCATGAGTTACATATTAAGAACACATTTGCATTTTAATTTTCCCTATATTCAATGAATCCTATTTTCTGTTTTGTGGTGAAGGTCTTTCAGGTAGGTCTTGGTAAGAAGCAAATTTGATGGTGTAGGGCAGACATTGATGTAGAAAGTGTTGCCTACACTGAGGTATCCACATCACCATCCAGAGAAATGTGTGCTCACTGTGAGTACAAGGATTGAGTGTCATGTAGTATGTTCAGCAAAGCCTACCAGTCTTGGAGCTTCTGCTGGCTTTCCCCAAAATTATTAGTGGGGGGGAAAAAAATTGGAAGCTTAATGATAAATATTTGTAAATGGCATAATTTTTAATCCCCAGATTTTATGAGAAGTAGTTTATTTTGTATTGGGAATGTGTCACCCTCAGGTGTACTGAGACTACTCCAAGTGGTGTGCAATGTGCTATGGGTAGCTGTTAATTTTTAAAGGCAACTTAATAAGGAAGATGAAAATTTAATTTTTAGTATATGCTGTCTTTGAATGCTTTAATTGGTTAAAAATGCTTTAATTGGTTAAAAATGGTTATGCCACAGTAATACATGGAAAAAAAAAAAAAAAGAGATGTTCATTCTTATTTTTGGAATGCTATGAACTACTTGAATCAGAATTGCCTCCCTGTGGGATATATATCCCTGTGCTCAGTAGGCTAGGCTTGTGGAATGTCCCCTTAAACCCCATTAAAACCCATCACAGTCAGTCTTGGTGTTGCTGTGAAATGCACATGAGAAAGCCCCAGGTCTCCAGCCCTTTCTCTTGCCTGTAGTAGGCCTGCATCTCAGAACAAATCCTAGGGATGGAATTGTGCCAGGTTTCAGTTATGGTGTTTGTAAGCTCCTTGTACTGAATGGAGTGGCTTTGAGAAAATCAAATTTACAGCTTTAAAAATGGCTACAAGATTCTGCTGATGCTTGTTTCTATTTCATACAGCTAGGTATTAGTGACCCTTCCTCTGAGACATCTGGGGTGCTAGCAAAATGAGCTGGAGGAGCTCATACTCTGCCTGAAGCATTTCCAACTAGATACATGCATGAGTCTAAATCCCAGTGGTGTCTTTTGGTGTTTGCTCCATCTGCTTTGACCAGGGATTTGAAAAAGAACTACTAGATTCTAAGTCTTTCTCTAGAAACTTAACAAGTTTCCCTGCTTGACAGTCAGGCAGTAGTGTGCTGTGTAACAACTGTGAGGCCAAACTGTTAAATAGTTCAGTGTTTAACTCTTTCTAAATTATTTTATCTCTATTCCATCTGCTGCTTGATTTATTTTTTTTTTTTTTTCCTTCTATATAAAATTTTCTGTTTGTGCTCTCTGGCTATAACTACAGATTTACTATTATTATTATTTTTTCATTTAATCTCTGAAATTACTTCTGAAGAATCATTTAAAGCTTTTAAATGTGTGATATTTGTTTGCTTTAAGAAGATCATCACATTATTAATATTATCTAATGTAAACATGTTCCTTTTTTGCCTGTTTTTCCATGTGTTTATTGCAGCCCCTGGAACTGCTCTGGCATTCTTTGGATGAATGGCTTGTTCTTATAGCCACAGAGCTGATGAAAAACAAAAGGGACTCTGCCAACATTACCTCAATTTTACTGAAGCAAAAAGGACCAGATCACCACCAGGATGCTACTGCTGCATCTGCCTTTGCTGCTCCACCAGCCGAGGAGAGAAAAGAGCTCTCCACTGATGCTGAGTTGAAAGCATACGATGTTGCTGGGAAGCAGGAAGCTTGTGCTGATTGCCAGGATGTTATCTCCATGACAGCAAACAGGCTGAGTGCTGTCATTCAGGCCTTCTATATGTGCTGCTCCTGCCAGATGCCTCAGGGGTAAGGAGAGGATCCTGCTTGTTGTCTAAACTGTTGCCATTTAAAAACCATATGTGTTTTCTTGGAAGAATGTTGGTTCTGACCAGATGCCATTAATGATAGTCAAGGGGATGCTCTTTAATGCTTTCACTACTTCAATTTGTTGACTGTTTGTTTGTTGTTTTTTTTCCTGGCTTTAATGGTACCAGACAGCACAGAAAACCTTCTTTTCAGCATAGCTGTGGTGGGGCAGATTTGGTATTGACTATCTAATGGCTTTTTGTAATTCCATGGGATACTTGCAGGTAATGTAATTTTGATCTCTTGACATTCAGCTATTTCTCTTCCTGATAGCTCTTGTTGTGAGATCATCCCAAAAATGTGTTTATCCAACAAGAAGAGATAGACACTCAGAAAAAAACATGAACTATTTTTGTGTATGAAAATGACATCTGGGGGAAATCTAGTTTGGCTACATTGCAGAAGCTTGTAAGGGGAGTCATTCTGAACATAATGCCCACTTGGAATCCTCTCTGGGGTTGGAAAACATAGTTTTGTGTGCAACAAGCTCTACAATTTAGGTAAATTTAATACCACCAGTGTATGATTGTCTCTCCATTTTAGAGACAAGGATGTCACGTGGGACAGTGTCAAACTTCTACTTCAGCTTCTAGCTTTACAAAGATAAAATGGCAATAAAGTATTATTTACAGTAGCCAAATAAAAAGCAGAAATGTTTATAGAAGTGATGCAGTCCATCTCCTTTTCCCCCACCCTCCCCTTTCTCTCTCTTTACCAAAATTCCAATTGGAGAGGTAACTGCCTCCCTGGGTCCAGGGGACTTGCTGATGAGCCTTGCCTAGGGGGTCTGTCCTGATGCATGGTGCACACTTTGGGTCAGGGATAATATATATCCCTGGGGTACAGAAAAGACAGGCAGAGTGCACCTGAATCCTGTGTGGCTTTTGGGCTTTTCAGAACTGTGTAGAGAAGTAGAAAGGTTGGAGACTTACTGGTTTACTGAAGTTCTCTTATTAATGGGAGCAAATGGCACAATGGTGTAAATCAATACTGCTGCCATCTTCAAATAACATTTGAAACTGTAACAAATGACATTTTCAGACAAAGTAATTTAAAATGGCTCTCATTATAGATCTGAGTGTCTTTATGTTTAATGGAGGAGAGTAAACAGAGCTCAGAGTTTTCCATTGTTCCTCATACTCATAGAGGAAAGATGTCATTTCATGCTTAAATGGAAAATTACCTGTTAACATTTGAAATACTGATGTTGTTTTCTTTTACTTGCCATCATTGCTTTCTTCTGCAAATGCTGCTATTGAATCTAGGCATTCTTTGTTAATATACTGAAATGCAGTGTTCCAAGTTTTCATTATGGAAACTGGCAAGTGTATGCTAAAGTTGTTGAGGTTTTTTTACTCTTCTCTGTATATTGCAACTTATGGTTTGTATGACAGATAGAGACAATTCATTGCCTTTCAGGGAATACTCTCTTTTAGTTATTTAATATTGTCATATAATATTGCAGACCAGAAGTGTGTCTCTGGAAGATATTATTTGCTTGGGGGTTTTTGTTCTTGTTTTGTTTGGGTTGTTTTTGTGTGTGTGGATGAGGGGAAGGTTATGGTGAGACATATTTCTTCAAAACAGAATGAGGGAGAGAAGGAAAATAGCTCAGTTTTATAGAAAATGAGCAGCTCTTGTCTGAATTGGTGTAGAGAGCAACAACAGTTCTAGGATTGGTGTCCTGGGCTTCCAAAAGTACTGGTTTTCACCACCTTTCCAAGGGACTTCATGACAGGATTTTATTCTTGTTTGCAAGTATTCATTAGCTTTTGCTGAAGCTAAAGGATCTTCTTTCTTACAAATAGTTTATCTTATGCAGAACATAGATGTAAATAAATGGAATATGTATCCATGTTAATCCTTCCCTTATATATCCACACAT
>JAOEGS010008222.1:0-11718 GCA_025447755.1 Corythornis vintsioides
TAGATAGATAGATAGATAGATAGATAGATAGATAGATAGATAGATAGATAGATAGATAGATAGATAGATAGATAAACCAACCCCAAACATTAACAATACAAGCACTGAGGTAGCTGCCCGCACCCTGAAGCGCACGTCCAGGTGACCCCCCCATCTCCCCGCCATCCTCGGACGGGGGGACCCCTCCTCCCGGGGACTCTGCCACCCACCTTTGCCCGGTTGCGGCCGCTCAGGTGCGCGCCGGGAGCCGCCCCCCACGGCTGCGACCACCCGCGGCCACGGGCACCCGCACCCAGAGCTTCGCTGCGGCTCCCCCGCACCGCGGCCACCCCCTCAGCCCCTAGCGAGCGCCTCACGCCCAGCACCCCTCACGGAGCCCCCCTGTGAGACGCCCTCCACCGCAACCCCAGCGAGGGAAGCGCGGGGAGAGATGCCCTCCCGTCGGGCCGGTCCGGGAGGCAAGGGGGTCACGGCTAAAGCAGACAGACGAAGAGTCCGGCGCTGTGGGCGCTGCCTACCCACCTGCGCTCGCCCGGGCTCCTCACGCAGTCGGCCGGTGCCGCAGGATGAGGCGGCGGCGGCTCCTCCTCATCGGCGCGGCTCCCGCCCTCCTGCCGCCGCCGCGCAGCCAGGGGGAGCCGCGCGTCCCGCTGCACCGCACCGCACCGCACCACCCGCGCGGGATTCCTGCGGGAGGGCGGCAGGGAGGGAGGGAAGGAGGGAGGGAGGGAAGGAAGGAGGAGGGAGGGCGGCAGGGAGGGAAGGAGGGATGGAGGGAGGAGGTTCGTCCCTCGGCACAGCCTCCCGCTCCATCTCCGGCTCGCTACCTCCCTCCCAGGCACGTTTCTGACGGTGCCGCCGCACGGCGCCCCAGCGGACCCGCAGCGCGCACGCTACCCGCCCCTCTTCCCTTTTTATCGTGGGGCCGGGGCTCCCGCAGCCGCCGCCGCCACCGTGCGGGGAAAACCGCCGCTCGCCATCCGCACCGCCGTCTACCCACCACCGCCGGGCCGCCCCCGCTGCCCCGCACCGCCGTCTACCCACCACCGCCAGCCCGCCCCCGCTGCCCCGCACCGCTGTCTACCCGCCCCCGCTGCCGCGCTCGCACCGCCCGCCAGCCCACCTGTCAGCGCCGGCCCACGCAGCCGCCCGCCCGCCCACGCACCCCGCCAGTAGCGCCCTTCTGCCGGCTCCTTCTCCCCACCCCTTTCACCGCAGCCGCCCCGGGTGGGGAGAACGGCGCGGCCTCCGGCAAGCCCGGGGCTCTGCGGCTCCCGCCAGAAGCGGCAAGCCCCGGGGACCGCGCTGCGTGGCGGGCGGGGGAAGAGAGGCGGCAGCCCGGGGAAGAGAGGCGGCAGCCGGGGGAAGAGAGGCGGCAGCAGCCCGCCCCCTCCTCGGGGCGAGAGTGACGGGTCCCCCCGCTGTGCTGGCCGGCGTGGGATGCGCGGCGGGTTCCAGGGCCGTCTCCTACCTGTGCTTCTAGCCGCCGAGCGCTGCAGATGTCCGCCTCGCCCCCGGCGTGGAGGTGTCCGTAAGGAGCTTCGGGACCTCCGGCTGCCCCCGTACTCTGACAACAAAACAAACGCCTAGTCCCGGGCCGTTACAAATAATTCACGTGTTCAGGAACACGCTGGAAGGCCAGGGCTTGATGGCTTTCTGACAGCCGATGGGAAGAGGCTGATCTGGGTAGAGGTTGTCGGCTCTTAAAAATTTGTTTTGCACTGCTTACAGATTTTGCAAAAGCGGTGGGTAAATAGATAAAAGCAAGTCCATATTGCAACTAAAACTGCTGGGAAACTTGAGGTTGCCCGTGCTGCCCTGCTTCTTGTACTAATGCACACCCCTTACCAATAGTTCTTTCATTCTCTGGCTTTTCCCTGATGTATTTGCATTCTGGAAGCAAAGGATTTCTTTAAATTGCTAACTTTGTCTCTTTTTTTACGTTCAAATGGGTTTTACTGTTGTAGTGACATTAAAAGGATATGATCCAGAAGTCCAGCCAAGCTCAAAGAGGGTTGGGAGGAGCTGAGTGCTTTGGTGCAGCATCACACCGACTGACACTGGTCTCAAGTTTGTGTAATAAAAACCTGTTACATTCAGTCTTTCAACAACACAATCATTCCACCCTGGCTAAGACAAACTTTACCTTTCCTAAACACTTGATGCTAATTCTGTGCTTTGGCACACAACCTTGACAAGGTAAGCCAGAAATCCAAATCCATGCGGTCATGTTGCAAATCTGACACCATGCTGTGGTCTAGTGATATTAAGATGTAAGTTACAAAAAGAAAATCGTTTACCTTTTTCTAGTCTTTGCAGAATTAAGGCTGGTTTCAGTTCCTCTTCTTCTGTCTCATAAGCAAGACACCAGACTATGTGAATATTTAATGAGTAATATACCAGAAGTCTGTATGTAGTAAAAGTAGCAAGTGTAACACATTTTAATAGCAACATAGACAGGTACTTATTTGAAAGAAGCTTAAGCAATTTAATTGCACAAAATTGCTAAACTTTTTTCTACATATAAGCACATCTGCAGGCTGTTCATCATGTAAAAAGATCAAAATCAAACAAAGCTTTCACCAGAAGTGTTTAATTAAACCTGTAGAGATGAGGATAAAACTTCATACAAGCAATTCAGAAAAAGCATTTGGACTCTTCTCCAGCCAAGAAAATGGTTCTGGTCTTCCACTCCAAAACCTCTTTCTTTTCACTGGTGCAATAGTTCAGAAGATAATGTGAACATTGAAACTTTGGATGCCATAATGCTTCTTATGAAGGCAATTATTAAACATATAGCACAAGCTTTTACATATAATAAGTAATAAATTATATTTTATCTCTAGATTGAATGTTTATCCTCTTTCTTTCTGATCATATAATACATAAACCATATTGAAAACCATGGGTTTCCAGTTTTGCCTCCTCAATTAAAGTTTTAGTAAATGTAACCAGCACATATTAAGAGTTATTGAGTAGTAAATATCACTGAAATTCCATAATTACATACAATAAGATTTGGTGACTTCAAGGACTGGCTTGTCCTGCTGGGTGTCATCAAACAGTACACCAGCAACAGAAAACACACTGACGTGCCTTTGCTCTGGAAGAATTCAGTAATTTTCCACTAAATCCTCCATAAGTGTTTTGCTTTGTCTGCAGGTGTCTTGCCTATAACTGTTACAAATATATTAAATTCTCTCTGAAAGTTCTCCTCTTTTTCCACTGAAGCATGTCCCCTGCACAGGCTGTTCCCTTCACAAAAAAAAAAGTCATCACATCTTCCAGGTCTTAAGCAAAGCTTCTCTTAAATCTACCCATCAGAGAAGAAATGCTCTCTTTTTATTCATATTTTCAAACCAAGAAAAGAAGCATTTGGTCATTTCACAATGAATATTAACCAAATGCTATCATATTTGCCTGGAGTTTGTTAGATGCAGAAAATTAGAACAATTAAGCACAGACTTTCTTTATCCATCTCTCTCCCACCCACCTCCCAAACATCACTGCTTTTTTTTTTTTTTCTCAAGCAATCAGGTTTGGGAAAAAAACCCTAAAATTCCATTGTTACAGTGATTCAGAGACAAAATGAAAACCAAATGAAATATTGTTCTCCCAAATCTGACAGGAAAACTAATAGCATGGAAACACCCAGAAGATAAAACCCACTTCTTTTATAATATGCTCCAAAAAGCATTACTTTGTCACTTTCCCCCTTGCTCCCAGAATATACACTGCAACTGCTGGGTTGCTGTAGTACTGAAAATTTCCACTTTTTCCAGATGATGAGCTGTGACTCAGTACTCCTACTGATCTACCTCAATGCACCATCCATTTACTTTACGTGGCAGAAAATCATCTCTCACTTTCTTCCACCAGAACTAACTAAACTCCATCTTGTCTCTGTGGGTCTAACCTACCATACCATGTTCTACCCCATCCTTCTGAGGGGAGATCAGATAAAACCCTTTCTGCTGTAGTATTTTTCTATACCAGCTCCTTATTTCAGTTGCTACCCAAGTGTACTTACCTCTAAAAGAGTGGCATGTGCAGGTCATCACCTTAAATGCTGCTTTCTTCACTGTCCAGCGTGGACCATACTTCCAAACAAATTGGAATGGTTGGCACAGAGCTTTCACTTTATGTCGATAGTTTCTAGGAACTACTTCTGGGAAAAGTGTGTTTTTTCTCTCTCTCTACACACAAAATCCCTGCTAATTGTCGGTAATGTGTCAAAGCAAATTTTCATGCATTTATAATTAAAATAATTACTTCAATCTATGCTATGGAAACCAGAATTTGGCATAATAAACCCAACAGCTGTTTGGGGAAGAATAGCAGTGTGGGCTTGTTGATGTTCACAGATGAACATGCACAATAAAAGACAAAGTTAGGGTAGCACGTGATGGTTCTTAGGAAGAACTTAATAGGATATTAACTAATATTAATAACTTATTGCCCATGGTAGCTGAAAAAAATGGTATATCAAACATTTGATATGTCAGAATATTATGCTAACGAGAAATGTGTGTTAAATAGTCCTTATGAACTATACATTGCAAAATGTAAGAGTCTGGAAAGGGATCCTAATTTCAGGCACTCCTCTTGCTTCAATGTGCTACGTACATGAAAATCAATAGAGTGCAATGAGGGTGCTTTAGTAACTTGAACTTCTATGAAAACTCAGTAACATTTCCAAATGGACATTGGAAAGAAGGGAAAAGTGGACAGAGGCATGTCAGTCAAAAGTAAAAATACAGTTCTAGTTCAAACCATTTACAACTAACATCTGCTTAGAGATATTAATTTGCCAGTAATCACTGAAATTCACCCCAGTAAACTGCAGAACTGGAGAAGAGATTGAGTTTCCTTGCATGGGATCCAGAAAAGCAAAGGCAGTGAGGTATCAGTGGGAAGGAACAGTTCATGCTGGTAGTGGGAGAAGTGTGGCCAGAGCTCTGCATGCTACGTCTAAGCAAATGATGCTGCAAAGGCTGTGTCTGCAGCCAGAGCTAGAAAACCCAGAAGGCAACTGCTGGGGAGCTCCCTTAGAACAAGTTCTCCCTTGAATCTGCTTTTTTTCCTGAAATCTCTGGGAATAACAGTTGCCCATAACAACAACCAATATCCTCACGTTACAACTTTCCTCCTCGGTTAAATTATCATTCTTCTATTAATAGGACCCTCAAAAGATATTTCTCCTTTGGAAAAGCGTATCTGAGAGTTACATTCAGTCATAAAAAGTTTTTTAAAACTGGAGAACATTTTAGGAGACCAAACTTTAGGGAAATTGTTCTGTTTCATTATGCTGTTACAATCTTTCCAAACTCATTATTTCAGACATACAATCTCTGCAATTATCAGTTCAAGAAAAGGAGAGATATTTTCCTTTATACTAGTTTCTTCATTTCTCTTTCTGGTCTTTTCACAATGACTGAGATCATGCTAGCAACCAGGCAAAGTAAGGCTAGAGTGTCAATTCCATGGAAACACAATCATTTTGTAAAACTCATTGCTCTCCTTCAAAATGTTTCCTTTGCAGTCTGTCTAGCAGGTTTGTGATCAGTGCAGGTTGTAAATTAAACACACGTAGGAGAATCCGTATTATTTCTTAGCATGGTCTCACCATAGGACTGCTCGAGCCCTTATCATTTCAAGAGGACTTCAGTAGCTGTCAAGTCACTATTTTTGTTTTACAAAACAAACAGCTGGGTTTTGTTGGAACCATCTCTAAGAGGAAGCAATACAGTTTACATGTATTCTAATACAGCTTTTCAAAAAACTGTATTTTTTCATCTAAACCAGAAAAGCTCAGTTCTGTCAAACTGGGATATCTATCCCTTAGTATTTTTTATCGACTATGCAACAGATCATATGGATTTATGACCATGACCACATCAACAGTTGAAGTCATATTTATCTCTTCATTTATTATCTTGTTTTCTAATGCCACCCTTTCCCTGGACCAGAACCAGTTAGACACCATTGCTTATTAAAAACAGAGATAATAAAATCAACATGCATTTCTAAAAAACAATTTGCAAATCAATATAATTTCTTAATTGGTTAACCAAATTAATGCCATGCTAACCAGCCACTGCAATTGTCTTTAAACAGATCTTTCTGCCTGGTTACACTTCTTTATCAACTCCATAGCCAGAATTAGGAGAAGTTACAGGGCACCTCTGTCTGCTCACTGCAGTTCATGCTCTTCCAGTAGTTTGCATTGCTTTATAAGTCTTTAGAATATGTTTGTTTTGTATTGTTTTTTTTCTAACAACTCTGTCTCTAACTTTCCATGCAATATATCAATTTATAAAGTATTTTATAATAGCAATTAATAGGATAATCACACCATTAACTGCTTAAGAAAGAACTGTAGAACATCTTGGAGGGAAAGCACTAGAGGTGTCCAAAATTTTATATAAGCAAGTGCCAAACTTAGTTATGGGTCAGTTTGATATAAATAAACTCCCAGCTCTTTCTGTGATGATGCTCTGAACTCACACTTTGTGAAATTAAGTTAACACCAGTGCAGAGGTATCACTCGCTGTGTGAATACCACTTATCACCATTTGACATCTTCCAAGACGGAGGATCTGATTCTCTTAAATGGTAAGAATAAATATCAAAAACTGAGCCAAGACAATCTAAGAGAACTCTTACAGCTGGGATGGCATTTCAAATGATAAAATACAGCCTCCTCACTGGCAATTGTTTCAGTTAGTGGAAACAGTTTTGTTAAATATATGGAGTTTTGCCAGAAAGATACAGCACTGATACAGCTTTTTACAGTTTAATACTGCATAATTTGCCATTGTTTGTGGCAAGACAGTATATATCTGAATTGTATTTTCCTCTCTTTCCATTCAGTCTCATTTGCTGGGTTTTAGACTTTAATTTAGCCCATTCAAGAAGTAAGCATTGGCCACAAAGTTCAGGTTGTGACTTGAGTCACAACTTCCTTAGAGTCTGCTGAATGTCTGTATCTGCTTTTGGTTTGGGATTCTCTTTAGACTTCTTTCCTATTCACAGTCAGAGTGGAGTGCTATCTCCTATTTTCCTTCTGGTCAGGTCAAGCCAAGGTTGTACTCTGTTTCACTGCTTGCTTGTGAGAGCTGCATTCATAATGAAAAGTCAGGAGATCCATGGACAAAAATGTACTAATGCTACATAAACAGAAGCTGGACTTCAGATTTAAGAGTGGCCCTGCCCTAATCATGGAGTCTTTTTCTTTACTTCTCTATGCTGAAGGGTTGTAAAATAAATGTGTTAATATTAAAGGGTGCTCCTCATGTAAAATGGGTGATTTCATCATTAGGTCTAATACAGGGTTGAAATTATTTTGTCACGTATATTTAATCATGGACTCATATACCCCAATTACTTTACAGGTACACTACATTATAAAGATTAATAAAATTCCCTAAACATGTTTTCAGCATCCTTTTCCAACAATTCCACATGCTGAGTTTTCATTTGTTGTTAGAAATGACTGATTTGCAAGCCATCTACAGTAGGAGATGGAAGGTTTTATTGCCAATTACAAGATGAATGAATGACTTCTGAAAACAGGTTGACCAAATTACAAGGCACTAGCTGGTAAGCACTTTATCAAATAAAAAAATCAATACACACACACACACAAAAACCCCTCAAAACCAAAAACCCAAACCTAAACACCAGGAAGAGCACCAACTTGGAATTGTTCTTGGAAATTGCAAGTCTGAAAATAAAATCTTTGGTCTCTGCTGCTCTACTAATTTTCATAAAGGTTAAATCAATATCATCAAGGGCAAAAAAGGTGGATAAATAATGCCATCACAATTTCAATTCCTTAGAGTTGCTATGGATCATTTCTTTATTGTTTCAACCAGTATAGAAAAATAAGATTGTGAAAGTCATAGGAATGTCTAGCAGTTAATTCTGTTCCCTCAACACAATAGGATGTCATTCTCCAGTGACCCTGATACATTACTGATATGAACTTTGTCAATAACAATTAATAATGCACAAAGATGACCCGTCAAGCTACATATGCAGGAACATAATATCATACATCAGAATAGAGAATCACAACTGTTTCCTTTTTGGTTTTAAAATCAATGGGATAGCTTAGGATCTGATTCCATGAGTCTGTCACCATGCAGATCCTTTGACTAGAATATGTTGGAAATTGGGGATTTGCTCATAAAGATTTCCTGAGGAGCCCAGAGAAATAAACATTTCTGTGTTGAAACCTCTCCATTTTCCCAGGGTCACAGAATGGCTGAGGTTGGAAGGCACCTCTGAAGGTAATATGGTCCAACCCCTCTGCTCAAGCAGGGACACCTAGAGCACCTTGCCCAAGACCATTCTCTAGACAGCTTTTGAATATAGCCAATGGAGTCTCTACAACCTCTCTGGGTGACCTGTGCCAGTGCTCAGTTATTCTGACAGGGAAAAAGTGACTCCTAAAGTTCAGATGGAGCCTCCTGTATTTCATTCTGTGCCCACTTCGTCTGCTCCTGTCACTGGACACCAATGAAAAGACCCTGACTCTGTCTTCCTCCCTTCAGCTATTTATATACATCTATGAGATCCTGCTGAGCCTTCTCATCTCCAGGGTTAGCAATTCTAGCTCTCTCAGCCTTTGCTCATAGCAGAGATGCTTCATGCCTTCATTATGTTAATCGCCCTTCACTTGATTCTCTCCAGCAAGTCCATGTGCCCCTTGTACTGGGAAGCCCAGAACTGGGCCCAGCACTCCAGGTGTAGCCTGGAGTAGGCCAGGTGTAGCTACTCTTGTAGTAGCTGAGGCATGGTTGCACTAGAGTTCTTAATCCTTTCAGTGTTTGTTTAGGGAATTAATACTTTGTTTCCAAAATGGTTTGGGTTTCTTTTTTTTTTTTTTTTTTAATTAAGTGTGGTTTCGGTTTTTATGGTTTGGTTTTTTTTAGTTTATCTGTCATGCCAAGGGAAGCAGCATTATTGCCTAAATGTCTCTTTTCTGTGGTATACTTTTAAAAATTGATTGGACAGGAGGGAAAATGTTTTTATATATATACTTATAGGATCATAAAAAGCACTAACAACTTCAACACAGGGAATTTTGAGGGAAATTAATGACTAGCCGAGGTTAATGGCCCTCAACTTTACAAAGGCCCATCAACTCTCCCAATCAGTCATTAATTCCCAGGAAATGCCTTGTGCCTTGATTGTTATTGCTTTAATACATTAAATTAAAGTTAAAGGCTTGAATTAATGTTTAGCCACTGTAAAGTAAAATATAAGGAAACGTTCCTGCTGGACAGAGTCACTGTCAAATATACTTTCATTTACCTTATTTTCTATAAGTATTTAAATAGAGGAATTGAATACTCATTTACCAATGTGCTTTGGTTTTACTTCTCATAATAGTATACAAAAATACATACATCTTTGTCAATTTTTAAAATATTTACTCATGACATCTTACTCGAGTTCAAATGACTGACTGCAAAATATAGACATGACTATTTAATGATATAATGAAGACATTAAAATTGATGAGAACTAGTTTTGCTGTATCTAACTAGTATCATGCTAGTTTTATTATGGTAGAAAAAAAAGACAGTATGATTATTTAAAAACTCCAGCAAAAAGTGAAAAATCAATTACTACTTTGGCCCCAAACCAATTGAAAGGTGGAAATCTGATGATGCCAAACCAATTGTTCTTGTGAAATTTCTGTCATTGTGACCTCCCTCACAGAGAAAAATGCTGTGGGCAGTATTTTTTTTTCTGCCATGTTCTGATAAACCTGAGTGGGATTTAAAAAACCAAGAACAACAAGCCACCAACCAAAGAAAACTCTACCTGAATTTACAGCAAATTTTGGTCTAAAAGCATGGTTTCTGGCAATGCTGAAAATATCTTGGTTTGGTTTGGTTTTTTTGTTAAGGCATTTTATATATTACTTAATAACTCTTCAGATGGACTTGGCCACATTTTTCAAGACAGATGGTTCACTTTTCTTCAACACATGAAAAGGACAAAGAAAAAACTTAGTTTCTTCAATATTACACTAAAACTGTTAGTGATTCATTCGATGGCCAAATAATGTGTTCTTCCCCCTGTGGGAAAGAGTTGCACATGGGCTAAACCCCATGTTTCTGAAACTTACTTTAACATTTCATAGACAAACCTAGTTTCTGGTTCCACTTCATTAAAGCCATCACAGTTATGATGGGGATAAATCTGACTTATTGTAATGTGACTGTATACTAAAGTAAGGCTTAATTTGATGTGTATATAAAAGCACATCAGAATCACTACAAGATTTCTGCATTAAGTTTTCAGGGCTCTGGCAAATGTCATGCAGCCACTGTCAGGTATTTTGCAAGACAGTATATGCTCAAAGTCCTTGGGATGTGAGATGATGCTAATTCAGGGCAAAATACGAGACAAAATGTGTTTATAAAGGGATTCAGACAACTTAGTCTATAGTTTGACATACTCTTCTGATGAGTGACTTTGTATAAGTCACCTAAATGATCTCTGCTTCAGCGTTGCCAGACTGCAAAATTATAATCATGCTTGTAAGATAGAGAAAAAAAAAAAGGTTATTGTCACTTTGAATTTGATACTCCATGCTGGCAGACCTGCCAATGCAACACTTGTGTAACTGCACTACAATCGATTCCTCATTCTGTAGGATCAGGCCCTGGCAAAAGTTGTGTGCTGGGGTTGAAAACACAGAGCAGAGACATCCAGCTGTTCATCCACAGCTGGCTTTGAGCTGGAGCTAAGGAAGTTAGCTATAACCCAAGTGGCTTACGAAGAGCCTCTGGCCACCTCTTCACCCATCTATAGACAATCTGGATTACTCACCTCACATAACAGACAGCTGGCTGCAATGGTAATGTGGTAAAATCTCCCAAATGGCCCAGTCCAGCACTGTTAAAACATGCACAAAATGTAGTCGGCCTATGATTATCCCATCCCTGCAGGAGGACAAGTAGGGAACAAAGCCACAGGGAAAGAAGAGGAAAAGAAGAGGAGAAGAAGAGGGAAAATGGCAGGTATCCTGAATGAGGATGCTTTGCAGTTTCCCTGAGGCCTAATGCAGAGAATAAACATTCTATGATCCTCTGAAGAAATGCAGTGAATGCAACCAATGGCCACAGCTCGCAGCATAGGAAATGTTTTTAATCAGTTTGCAATGGGAAAAAGTAGGACTGTGCTGGGAACTAAACCATAATTTCCACCCTGTTTCAGACTCTGTTTTTTATGGTGATGGAAGCAACCTTCCAGATGTTAGCTGAACAGGAGCCTGGAATGGGGAATTATGACCAGCTCTTCAGACAGCCTGAAGTGAGGGCTCTCTGCATAGTGGTAAGCTGATCCCATTCATCTCAGTAGAGTGTTCAGGCTGAAGGCCAATGATGATAATTGAAATGTTACATTAGCTATTTAATTGTACATCAAACAAATAGAATCAACCTGTATATCTTTTTTACAGTTATAAAGAGATTTTTCATTTACCGTGGTAGATAGATGTAGCATCAAGCAACTGCTAGACCCACTACAGATCTTCACCTTAAAACAGGGTCTGAATCAAGGTATTGCTAAGTTTGTACTAAAAAAATAATCAATTTCCTAAAGATGCCACAAATGTAAATATTTCATAGCTGCTGAAATTGCTTGCTATCCCCCTGCGAGCTGCAAAAATGTTCACATTTAATATTTTTCTACAGT
>JAOEGS010008222.1:69433-84931 GCA_025447755.1 Corythornis vintsioides
GAATATTCTTTATTTAGAATATTATTATTTATTAAATTAATATTTATTTTTTCTTTATTTTACACAGTGAAGGTATATTCACCATACAAATATTTGTGCCTTACAATTTCTGCCTTCCTCTGAAGTCTGATAGTGAAAGAGCCAGAAGCTAGCATTTGTGAACCATCAGTGAATTTGCTTTAAAAACACTGGGTCTAGTTCTTGTTGCTCATCACTTCAATATACATCATGTGATTTTAATTTCGAGTCTGAGTCTGCAGGACCAAAAGTGGGTCCATTTCTAAAGCCATCACCTGATCAGGTAGTCAAGCTTTTCTAAAAAAAACCACCACGTACATCTACTACTCTGAGGAAAATGAAGATAATTTTCCCTTGGTGATCTGGGAGCATGTTGGCTGGATGGCATGGAAAGCTAACACCAGCATTCTCAAGCCTCCATGAGCTTGTCCATCAGTGTCTCCTCAGCACTGCAATGACAGGCACTCCACAGAGGAAAGGCATTATCTTTTCATGGTAGCTAAAAATGAGAGGTGAGGTGATTCCGTACAGAAAACAATTCTGTAAGCATTGGCTGAAATAACCAGCTAAGCTCTTGCATTCATCTTTGCCCAAAATGGAAAATTTCATTTGAAATCACTAAATCATCAAGAGAAACTTGGTTCTGACCCAGCTGTACTTACCAGCAGACTTAGGGATGCATCCCAATTTGAACACATTAGTCACCATAGCAAGGTCCCACGTACCACAGTACATACTAATGGATTGAAAAATAAGACAGCTACCCTCTTAAACTACTGCTGGTTGACCACTGGGAAGAGACTTCTGTTTATAAATGTCACGTTCCTATTTAAATTAAGTCAAACTTCCCTCTGTGCTATCTTTATTTTAAAATCACATTTATACCCCTTAGCAATTTTTCCCTAAAGCAGAACTATGCCATCACAGTTGGTGTCTGACTTTAAGCTGTCAGTAATGTAGTACTGCAAGCTGGTTTTAACTTGAATTACATATATAGATATCTGATATTTAAATGACTTTAGAATTGTGTACGAAGCCTTGTTTTTAAACACTTGTTCTGAAGATTGTGTACATGTGCTCAGCTCGTTAGAAATCCAATAATTTTCTTATTCTAACACTCCTACGGGACATGACTAAATATTCAGCAATGTTTCCAATTAAATTAATGCCCCACCCCAGCAGGTCAGCTCTTCAAACAGGCTACATTCCTTCACCTGGGAGTGGAAGGAAATAATGAAAAAAAAGTAAATAAAGGCGGGAGATGGAAAGCATTTTTTGCTGTGAGATTATCCCGATTTTTGACTCGCACTCCCTGTGAAACGAGAGGGAAGAGCAATGCTGGAAATCTCCCTGGGTCATGCAGGGAAGAATTGCTTACAGTATAACCATTTGTAATCATCTTGTTCACTATCCTGCTCTGGCAGGCCACCAAACACAGAGAGAGATCCCAATGCCTTATGTTTTAAAAGCTTAACAGACAAGAATGAGATGCCCATCAGCACCACTTCTGGCAGCCTCACACAGTGGGCTGTAGCAGGTAGGAGGAAGAGTTCTCAGGACATTTTCTCTCCCAGTGTGCAGAAAAGCATTCTTCTCACTTAACTGTTTCCCCCCAGACTGCACCATAAAGAAGCACTAACTCAAGTTGCTGGCTCCCAGTGCAAATTTCACACATAACATACCTATTTGGGGTGGAAGGGTGTGGGAGATTCTATTTGCATTCATGTGCATATTTGAGAGTACATTCATCTACCTGAATTGATAATTTCATACTGATTAGGCAATTATAGCAATGACACCAGACCTTCCTTCCAAGCTATCTGGACAGAAACACTTGGAAATATAGTATTTTTTTTCCTTTCTTCCCACTGTAATAATTTCACTACCATAAACCAGCTCACTAGCACAAAGCCAGCAAATGGTACTCTGTGCTGAGCAAAACCTTGGTCCTTATTATGCCATTTAGCTCAAGATGAAGCTCACATGTTTATCAGTCATACTTGGGAGCATCACTGCTCTTCAGCAGAGATTTTTGCCTTTTGAGGAGGAGGTTTGTGTTCCATACACCCTCTGAATCACATTTGGCTTTTTAGATTTTGGTATGCAATGATGACACAGCAAATTACACCCTTGTAATATGAAAGCATAATCTTTTTTCTAGCAACAGTTCATAAAACTGTGACCAGCTAGTCCAAAATGGTTAGCAACAGTACATTCTCAAAGCACTCTTGGTATTGAAGTTCCTCAGAGTCTCTAATTTGCAGTTCTTAGGCTGGAAATGAATGGAGCATCTTGCATGAAGCCATTTCACTGTGGATCATACAGCAGTGGGAGTTTCAGAAGAGTGTAAGTTTTCTCCACTGCGAGAAGCTAATCTTATCTCTTGTGTCTTGTTCTCATGATGAGGCAACATCTTTGACAACATCTCTGTATGCATGTTGATTGTGGGCAGAGATAGGGTCACCCCTAAATTCTCTGCACCTCCAAAAAAGAGACATATTTGAGTGAGGGGAACTCCATTGCACAGCATATGCTGCTACTTAGACTTGACGTTGATGGATGTAATCAAGTATTTACAAGCTGCCTGATGAGATAGATGACTCAGAGAAAGTTTGAAAGAAACAGCATGGCTGACACCCCTGCTTGAAGGGGGAGGAAGTGGGAGGGAAAGATTGCCTTGAGATCTGACTTAGTGGTTTTTAAATGCTGCTGCTTCACAAGCCCACTCTTTGTGCTGGAGTAATTATGTGGGTGTACTAGGAAAAAAAAATAAAAAAGCTAAGCACCCTGAGAAAGGTTTGGCTATGGGGAAACCCAAATTAAAAAAGCTCACAGAAGCAGACCAGCTCAGTAGTCCCAGAGAAGAACATGCAAGACATCTTTTCCAGTGCCCAGAGCAGCTGCTGGGACAGTCCTGGGACATTTTGTGGTGCAGGTCAGTCATCTGTGGGAAGAGAGCCCACCTTTCCATCCATCATCCTGCTTCTCCTCCCTGCTGGGCACGTCCCCATCCCGTGGCATTGCACAAGAAGCAGAACAGCATGGTTCTCCCATAACTTGAAGACTGGTTCACTTAAAGGCTTCTGTGACCTCATGAGGATGTCAAGAGGAGTAGGGATTGGAGAGTCAAAAGCCATCCAGACGTCTTCCTCTCTCCCCTGCAGTGTGAGTGGCTGCACCCCAGAGATGTGCCCTGATACTCACCAGCACCAAGGTCTCTCACTTGGAGGCAACCTAAACCCACAGCAAGACACAGAGCAGCTGCCCTGGAGATCATGTCTGTCATAACTTCCTTTTTAATTAGCAGAAAGCAGAAAGAAATCTACATCCTGTTGCAAGAATTACCATTACTGAGCTGTTGGGCAGGAAATACCTGCATCAAGCTGGGAAGGCACTCACACCAGCCATCACATTTAACTCTTTCCCTCCATTGTCCTAACAGCTTGGACTTCACCTGCATCCTCAAAACAGCAACCTTCATACTGTAGCCAGGATGGTTAGAAGAACAAATTCCCTTAGTAAAATGTTGCCAAGGTTCAGCAGCATTGAGGAATTGAAGATAAATGGATAATTTCAGTTACAGAGTGTATGTTCTGACAAGATTTTTTTGTTTATACATTGTTTGTACAATGACAAACCAAGGATGTGAGCAACTTAATTGCACGTATTGCTGCTTTAATTCATAAGACAAACTCCCATCAAGAGTTGTTTTCAGGAAGTTCCAAAAACAATCTGGGAATGTCTAGAGCATCCTCTGTCTGCAGCTCACACCCACATGCCCAGGTAAGCTCCACAGTAGCTGTGGAGGCCTGGGTAGAGGTATTGCTGTGAAACTCAGAGCTTGGTGTGGATTAACCACCCCAGGACCTAGCCAGGCACTGTAGCAGAGGCACACCCTAACTTGCAAAATGAATGAGATGTACAAGGATGATTCTCCACCCAAGAAAATACCACCTGCTATTATTTATAGTCTTTTATATCCTCTAGGGGCTTGAACACTTCTGGATGCTTCCTGTTTCATTTAAAAAAAAAAAAAGGCAAAAAAAGGAGAGATTGAGAAACTACTGGAAATTTCTAAGATAGCTGCCTTGTTCCAAAGAAATGAGAGTATTTATCTGTCTCAAAAAATCTTTGTAAAAAAATCTCTAATTGCATTAGGAGATACTTTATTTCATTAGAATTTCATTTTTTCCATCAGACTTCCGTGAAAGGGATATTTTTCTTGTCAAATCTTGTGTAACTATCAAAAAAAAGGGCACATTTTCCTGAAACACTATGGTGGTAAAGTTTCATTTGGAATGAAAGACATTACAGAAATGCAGGTGTATTGTTGCTGTGGAATATAATTTTATGTAACAGAAAGTTGATGGACTTGTATGTCTTTTTTGGATGTGAGATGTAGTTATTACTCATTTCCCAGTGTTTACAAGCTGCCCCTTCTAATACCAATGGGAGAATTTCAGTGGACTGCAAAGAGAAATGGTTTGGGCCACCAGTACCTCAACTTAATTCTTCCTTTTTTTTTTTTTTTTTTTTTTTTTTTCAGGAATACAAAAGCACAACACTGACTGGCAGAGTGCAGTGAGGAAATTAGCTTAATTGCTAAAGCAATAATGCTTAATACAAAGCATGACACATGAATAAAAACCAGGAGAAATGAGCCTCCAGCTGAAAAAAAAAAAAGCTATATGAGGATTTAAAAGTTCCCTTGCGTGCATATATGCAGTGTTTTGTACAGTAACCATAAAAAATGACATGGTTGTTTTATACCTTTCCAGCACAAGCAACCTGTTTTGACTTTGTAGCACTTGGTGAGTCATTACAGAAACTGATCTTCCTAAAAGCTTTGCCATTTCTCTTGTTCTTCCTGTGATCACTAAAACAAAAGGCTTGGGTAAGATATATACTACAAAAATAGCATGCATGTTCACTGTCTCCCAGTCCCTGACATGTACTAGTTTGGGTAGTGGGCTTTTCTTGCACTGGCTCCACAGTCACTCATCTGAGCCAAATTTGACACAAGTTATGCTTCCTTCCTTCTTGCAAGTGCATGGAGAGGGGAAATGAGGCCATCCTTTTGCTTATAATGGGCTGAGACACTATGTGATCTGGTGTAGCTGGTTGAGTTCACCTGGCCATCCACCACGTCCCAGCCATGCCATGCCTGAGTAAGCCCCTTGAGTCAGAGCTGCAGATACAGGCATTCTGCCCATCACAGATCCCTGAGCTCATCTCCTGTCTGGGACCTACCTGCTTTGCCCTCCTGCCAAGCAGAGCCTCTGCTCTGTGCCATCCTGAGCTCAGGTTTCCACTCTATCTGGCACAGGGTTTCCCTGTGCAGCTGAGTTCTGCATGGGGGACAGCATTAATTAAAGTGAGAAGACAAAGACACCAGAAAGACTTCACCTAGAGTCCGTGATCAGACTATTGCTCTCCTTAATAATCAACCATCAGAAGCAAAAGCAATTTACAGGAAGAAAAGCAACAACTAATCTATAAATAAAGCACTACATTCCTTCTCAATGTGATTTTTTTTTTTCCCCAAGCAATCAATTAATGTTTCTGTAACAACTGTTACGTTTCAGTTATCAACTCAGGAGT
Organism: Corythornis vintsioides; assembly: GCA_025447755.1. NCBI lineage: Eukaryota > Metazoa > Chordata > Aves > Coraciiformes > Alcedinidae > Corythornis > Corythornis vintsioides. The sequence continues at coordinate 75,053 of JAOEGS010008222.1, forward strand.
GGGAAAGGAGGGGTCTGATGTGAGTGAGAGAGGGTTATGCTGCAGATGACACACTGCAAAAAGAAACGGTCCCCAGATCCACCTCTCCTGCAAGAATGTGGTTCTGAATCAAAAAAAAAAAAATAAAATGTGAGAGGTCCCTGCATTATGAGATCATCTTATCTCTGAATCCAAACATCTGTGCATTTTATTTACTTATATTTGAAGTCTGAAGAAGCAGATACGCCTGCAGAGAGGCAGCAGGGTTTAATGTCCTTTATTGTTTGTACCTTCAATCTCACTCTGATTGGTTGGGAAGGGCATTTTGTGGCTGTGAAGCAGTGGACTCTTTCACAGTGTCTGAAAGCTGGTCAATAAAAATAACTGCAATGAGAAAGGAGCAGCCTTCCTATCACGCGGCACTTTCAAGTTATCTCTTGATAGCAAGTGGTCAGATGTCACCACTATAAAACCACACTATGCTGGGATAATGTATAACCCCAGCAACAAATCCAGCTTTGTGTTCCCAGCCTTCCACGTCAGATATTCAAGGCCCAGTGTCATTGCTTTTCCCTTCAGTTTAACCAGGCTGGATCTGTCTACTTAAGCTGAATGTTCTTCTGACTCCTACTCCTTTCTAAAACGAACCCACTTCATCTGCTGCCTGAATAAAAACCTTCGTGTTAGTCACGACGTCTTCCTGCACTGTTTTATTCACAAAGTTTGACAGAAAAATAAGTGTTATGAAACCAGCTTTTAATGCTTGATTGAAATAGGTCCGAACCTGCCTGGGCAGCTGTTCTTCTGTGAAAATGAAGGCAGCATTAAGGGCCTCAATGTATTTTCACCCTACTTGATGTGTTGCCAGGCTTAGGTTCCCACTTATGAAACCAAAGACCATCCTACTGGGTGAAGCAAAGGCCAGTCAAGTACTTCACCTCTGACAGTGGACAAGGGTAGATGTGCTGGGGGAGAAGAGGACAAGTAAACTGTAGTGATTCCCCTCACAATATGTTCCCACCTTGCCTCAATCTGCTGCTTACAGAATTATCAAGCCAGATGTTGTGCTCACAGTTCTAAGAGCTCTGGAAGCTTTTCTTCTAGGAAAACTTATTTTGGTCATTTTGTGAAGCAATTCAGTAATTCTACTTTATAGCATCCTAAGTAACGAGTAAAACGTATTCATTGGCCATACAATACATAAAATGCTTTCTTAATTTGCTTCAGATCTTGTGATAACACTGGAACAGGTTGCCCAGAGAGGCTGCAGGATCTGCAGTCTTGCAAATATTCAAAACCAGTCGAGACAAAGCCCTGATCTGAGATGGCCCTGCTTAGAGACAAGGTTGGCCCAGATAACCTCTGGCAGTCCCTCTCAACCTGAATCATCCTGTCTTTATAACTTCTCTGGTTGTTCACCACCTTCTTTAGCAAGAAATAGTGAAACACTTCTTTCTTTTCACTTTCTTCTTACCCATTTAACGTGTTATTTTGAGATCCCACGAAGCACCACAAACCAACAACCCCCCTCTGTTCTTGCCAGGTCTCTCTTTTCCAGACTCAAGGGATATTATTCTAAGTAGCCTTTACCATTGGAGAGGGTGAGGTGCTCTGTACCTTTGCTGATCTTTGCAGTCCTTCTCTGAACCTTTATCAATACTACTTCATCCCTTCTGAGGCAGGGATTAGGAACCAGAACTCCCTGCAGGGTTTAAGAAGTGAGCAAAGCAGGTACTTTGTACCACAGGAAAGCAGTATTTCCACACTATTAGATAAATTTCTACTAATCCCAATCTGATCAATTTCTTGAGAGCCCTGAATAAACATTTTCTCCATAAAGACTCCTATTCCTCTCTCTTGAATTTGATCTTGGTTGTAGTCCCATCTTACAGCATCCTCACTCCCCTCCTTTCCACATGACTCCTCTTCAGCCTTGCAACTCCCCATCAGCTGGGGTCACACTGGTGTTTGTGGGGCTGTATGGTAAGTCAGCCTCAGCAGCAGCATCTAGCATCACACCAGAAAACTAGCTTGTAGGGAAAGACTGTGACTCCTTGACTGCCTCAGTCAGCACAGCTGCTGGCCACTAAAGCCACCTCTGCTTACCCTACCCTCTGCCCTACAGCCCTGCTTCTCTCCTGCAGCACCCCCAGGGTGCTCTAAGCCCCAGTGACTGTCCTGACACAGCTGCAGAGAAATCCTCAGCAGAAACTAGCCCCACAAAAAAAAAATAAATAAAAAGCAACACAAACTTTTCTTCCACATTAACACTTCAAAATGGCTATACAAAGGAGCAGAGACCATCTGAACCTGTCCAGGGCTTGGACTGTGGCTGTGGGAGAGGGCAGAAGGTGGCACAGCACTGCAGCAAGCAGCTCTTACATCAGCCCAGGTTGCTGTGGGGCTGCAGCTGTGTACATGCTTATCAGAGAGGAGTCCTTGGAAGCTCACAGACTGAGGAAGGAAGCTGCTAATGAGCATCTTTACTTCTTCCCTTTCTCACATGGAAAAGTACAACTCATTTAATGATAACTGATAATAACTATAATGTGTCATGATTACACCACTTTTTTTTTTTTCTTCTCAGCAGATCCTTGTTGGCTTTATGTAAGGTCTGTCCTCACAAAGCTGTGTGAGGTCTTACAGATAAAGTGAAATTCAGGGAACTGAAACTACATGATTGAACTCATACAGTCCATAAGAAGCAGACAAGAAACAAGACTTAAAGGTCTCAGCCTTCATTAATGTCTTTAACCACTAGAGAAACTGCTTGTACAGAAGGAAGAATTCCTCCATATAACACTGCCAGGTGGGAAAGTGAGGAAGAGCCTGATGCAGCTGTCTGGAGTAAATACTTCTTTCCTTTTTGTGATTTTCAGATACCTTATCAATAGCCTTATCTTGTAGTATTTGGAGCCTTTCTTTCCAAATTAGATGGCTCAGGTTAGATGCCTCACAGACTGGAAAAAGAATTTTCTACCTGGGCCAAAGCACCCAACATTTTCAGATTTCTCTTCAGAAATGCCTTCAGGCATACCTTCTGATTTCTCTTCAGAAATCTGAAAATGATAAGACCTGCTCTTCTAACAGGTAAGAGGACATCCTCCTCCTAGACAAAGGTCTCTGCTCGCCAGCCTATGCCCCTGCTGGCAGTCTTCATGGGTCTGGAAAGCATTTCAATGTTATACATCTATCCCCATTCAGGGAAGCACTGCAGTCAGCAACACTTGCACTCACAGTCAATGAATTCCTGCAGAAAATGAGTATCATACTTAAGACAATAAAGCAGCATAACACAACTGGTGGGACTTTCATGTTTGTCCAAGGTTTTAAATTTTAAATTTTTTACATCATATGACTTAAAAGATTATATTTGTTCATGTAATTAGAGCCTACTGTCACAAGGGAGTCAAATTCAGACTCTCGTGTGCAACCTGAATAGCACTGTTTCCTGGCATCTGCTTAAAACAGATTTTTAGTGCAGCCTTGTATAGGTTTCTTCCCCCCTCTCCTATTCAATATCCTAAGGAATTTCAAAAGTTGAAAAAAATCAAAACAACAAAAAAAATCAAAACAAAAAAACCCAAAAGATGCAGGGAAGAAAAACTAAAACTCTTCTACTAACAACTATGGTGATGGCAATCCTATATACCTCTAAACATTGGAAAGAGAGAAAGTCTTTTTTTTTTGCACACTCTGGGAGCTATAACCATACCAAACACATCACAACAACCATTTCTAGCTTTGCAGAACCTGACTGCAACCTGAACTGTCATCAGGAACTTTGACTTTCCCACTAAAAATCTATCAGCTAATCTTCTAATCATCTAAATCTATCTATCTAATGTTTCTGCTGAGAGAGCCTGAAGTGAGTTAGGAAGAAAGACAAGTCTTGCTGTCCCCTAGTGTCACACTCACAACAACTCACACCTAGAACAATATGCACATAGCTGCATATTGTACCTCTCATAAGAGAAGAGCTTTTTCTAGGCTCTCTAAGGAAGAGAATATGTCTTGAATAGTTGCAGAGGAGATAGCTGTACAAATAATATTTTTTTTTTTTTTTTAATTAACAAAAACTATGATGTGCAGAGTAACATGCTTGGCTCCAGAGCCCAAAGATAAGGCAGGATGCAGGAATTGCCTCCCACCCTGTTCACAAACCCAGAACCACATCCTTTCTCTCAGGAATGACCCACTGCTTTTGACTCTGTGGCCTACTGCAGCCCATGAGAATGGGAGACATCCCACTCCGGTCTGAAAGGGGTCATTTACTCTGTTGTGAATCCTATGCTTTGTCAAAGTAGTGTTTTTTAGCAGCCCACAACTAGTCAAATCCCAGTCTTTGTTAAGTGGAGTGCAGATATGCCCTCCTTCTCTGCAAGGGCTCTCTTCTCATCCTGCAGCAGTCTCCTGCTTCTGGTAGTTCAACAAAAGTCTCTTCAAAACAAATACAATCCCAACCACTTGTTTGTTTTTAGTTAGACAATGGTCTTTTAATAGCCCCCAGATTAAAATAGGATGACATGGATTTGCTTAAACCTGTACACTAAAATGCATATTTTCATGCTGAGACAATGTTTAATAAGTGCAGTCCTGCCTAACTGAACAACTTCCATCAAGCCAACATTGCTTAGGTAGGTGCATGGTTAGGTCCATGTTTATTCATTATTATGGCAACACCCCCTGGAAACAGGGATTCATTGTTGGAGCTATAACAACACTATGTTGATTCCCCTCTTCCTATATCAGCAATCCCACTAAAGCCCAGGATGGGTCTAGCCTTAGGTGAGCAGCTAGTGAGCATTCAATATGACTGGCAATCTGTTAGCAGTTTTTGTGCACATTCTGGAGGGGCTCCATTTCTAGAGCAGAGTATTCTTCCAATTCTTCTCCATGAAGAGCAAGCCTTTTCAGAGCTGTGATGGAGTCATACTCTCATCTATTCTAACAGAAATTATTCAGTCCAGAACAGCTAGAGTTGACAAGAAAGAAATCCCTCTTAATATTTGTCTTGCAGTATAACCTCAAAAGCCACTAACCTACATTGGTTTAAAAACAATCAAATGGCCTCTGTTTCAGTAGCTGTTCTGTATGCTCTAGAAACAATTTTCCCTATTTGTACTCTCTCCATCCCTTCACAAGTTTAATCACCTTCTTGAAAAATATGCAAGAACAAGAAAAATCAGAAGAGACAAACCTTTCAGCCATGAGGCTGAGTGGAGATATGCATATCAGTAAATACATTTCCTGAGTAACAGCACACTATGCAGTTTGTAAAATGCAATTACTCAGCAGCAACTCTTACCAGGAAATGTATTTACACTCATTCCTTGTAGCAATAGATCAAAGAACTTATTTTACTGAGCTATATCTGTACCTAATTGTACAGCAGTTTCTTACCTAAATGAGCAAATCGTCTTCCTTTTTCTGAATAATTTTCTACTAATGGACAGCAGTTTTCCTGACACAGATGCTTCACAAAGATTAATTTTTGAAAATTAAAAGCAGTGTTTGGATTTAATACAACTCATCATTGGAAAATTGCATACATCTGAAACATTGGCTGGCTGTAGAAGAAAAGAAGAGCAGTACACACCATGCCACCTTCTCAAGGAGAGAGTAGCAGGCTGCCTTATCACTGAAATAGTTAGATTTATTTTTTTTTTCCTTGTCCATTTGCTTTTTTTTTCTGTTTCTACCCACCCGTAAAACTGTCTAGAAGAGTATAAGTAATTATCTATCCATCAGAGAAGGACTGAAGAGCATGAAAGTCTCCCATATCCTCTCTCCCACTCCTTTAGCAGCCAGGGGTCTGCAGTGTTTCCAGTGTTTCTCTACTTTCCAACCATCTAAACAAACTGCCATTGAGATAGAACTTCCAGTACAGCTGAGAAGACCATGGCCACTCATTTATGGGGGATTTTAAACATTTTGTTTCCATTCTGCTTTAAAGAATGCCCACAGTCTAAGGGCTCCTCTCCACAGAGGATACATCACCTCTGGACTTCTGCCCTCCATGCAGGCCTACTCATTTATGGGCCCTGATTGATTTGGTTTCTTCAGCACATTAAGGAATACCTGGGAGAACATTTAAAAAAAAAATAGCAGCATGCTCCAAACAACATCAGCTGTGGTTTTCTGTGATTATTTGTGCCAAGAATAGCTGGGGCTGAGAAAAAGAGCCATAGGGATGGGGTATTATTGAAGACTAAGAAGGTCCAAGTCCACAGAGCAGCCAAGGAACTGGTCTTTCTACCTCCTATTCTCTAGAGCTTTAATGGAAGTTTCTCAAAAATAATTTTTTGTTACAAAGTGCTGACATTAAAAACAGACATTCTTGTGGAGATACATCTGTTAAGATGGAACTTGCAGTAAAAATAGCAGCTTCTAGTGCTCCAGGAGTCAATATATGTACTCTGCCAGAGCTGTACTAGGGGTTTCAGTTTCAGGACTAGGTGTGCTCCCAACCAGCACCATTTGATATAAGGAGAAGGCATCTTCTCCAAGCCTAGTCACTAGTTTCCATTTTTTTATAAATAAACAAACACTTGGAGCAGGAGCATGCTTCTGAGTCTCCCTCATCCTAGAAGAGTGCTCAAACCCACATCCACATGTATAACATCTCTTACAGAAGCACAAGTAACTTATATGGCCAGAGATATTTAAGGAGACCCATCACAGACCAGCTGATGAACTGGTGTTAGAGGAATCCCTTCTGGCACAGCTCAAGCCAACAAAGTATTTAAACCTGTTCCTCCAACAGTATCAATGTGAAGCATAAACACCAGGCTAGCACATAACCCAGAACAAACTTGTTCTTGTCTCTATTTGAAGAATGCTTCTAGAGATCTGCTTCATCTCAGACCAGCACCAGAACATTTCCCATCCTGTTCTGTTGTATAAATTTGAACTTGAAATGGCAGAACCATCTACACTAGGGTTTGGTTTTTTTTACAATTTTAAAGGCAGAATGGCAAAATAATAAACCTTGGATTATCTCAATAATTACAGCTAATTCATTATAGCTAACTCAAAAATGCAGGCCTTTCATTAGTGAATAACTCATCTTTCTGTCAAGGGGTTTCCTAGATCCTAGGCCCAGGCTTCATTTAGCTGGAAAAAAATAAGACATCTATCTTAATAACACCAGAGGAAGTGCAAATCCAAATTGTGAAGGTATTTTGAAAGGGTTTTACATGCCAGCAAAACCAAAATATAATCTACCATCTTCACAAAACTCTAAACTATTGCTAGTCTGTGCTTATTATGGGAAAAAACATGATAGATTTATTAGTTGAATTGTGTGTGGAGGTTGATACGTGTCAGCAGACACTGCCATATGTGGCTGGCTTTCCTGTCATTTCTTCCATAGATGCTCTGAATTCTACTAGTGACATTTAGCAAGCTGTGCAGGGAGCATCATGCATGTCCCAAGAGTAGAATAAAAAGTGATTATGGTTTAATATCTAAGCTTGAAGAATGTTTGAAGAAGTTATATTTGCTTGAAAGACAGAACCTGCCAGTCCACAAAGGCAGCAACCATGGCTTGGAGTGCTGAAGAACAGTTGACTTCTGAGTCTAGCATGGAAAGATCCCTTCTAGTGTTGTTCTGGGAGGAAGGCTGGTTTGGGACCAGGTTTTATTGACTGCTTTCTCTAACTTGAGCTACTTCAATGTTTGAGTGTGAACACAGAAAAAATACACCTAGGAGAAGTGGGTGCAATATCCTAGTTCAAGGGGTTCTGCAGTCACACAAGAAGAGTGTTTAAGAAGGACAAATGTCACCAAATATGTGACATCTCTGACCTTTCAGGTACCTCCTGAGAGAGGAGTAGACTCACCTCAGTTGCCACACTGGCTCTGGTTCCAGGGGGGACACATTAATGATGAACAGTTACCAAGGAAAGCAAAACAGATGGACTCAATTTCCCCAAGAATAAGGAAAGTCACATAAGATGGAAAATATAGGCCAGCAGTTTTAAGTATGTGGGAAACATTTTTTTTTAAATTTAGACATGGTTTAAGAACATTTATCAAAATATTTTGGTTTATAAACAGAAAGGTGGCCAATGTACCTCATGATCTTCTTCAAGTCAGGCTGTTTGTGTTATTCCCTATGTGTTTGGTGTTATGTTACCTTCATGCAACACCTCACAAAAGACTTTACTATTGTTATAATTAAATAATAATAATAACAACAATAATAATGTCAGTTACCAGAACATTTAAAAATATGTTACTTCTGTTGACAAAAAAAAAAGATGTTTAAAATTATCTACTAACCCATATGCACTAAAATGTGTTTTGAAAATATGTTAATGTGAGTTAACTAACACATTTTGAAAACATCACTTATTTATTTTCTTAGTCCATGTATGTCCTATGGAAATTAATGAAAAAGAAAAGAAGAAACATGAGATATTAAAAAACAAACAACAGATGCTGATGGATATAATGGTCCCAAAGAGAATGCCATTGTCCACCCTGGTTACATGGGGTTTAAACTTCTTTTTAAGCTGAGATTGTGGAGAAGGAGAGTGTCTGTGATGTCTTCTGTGATTTAATGCCAGGCAAAGTGTAGCCTAGTTTTGAGACCAGAGCCCAGCATGTGTAATAACCTGGTTGTTCATTTAACATGTACTGGCCTACTGAATAAAGTAAATTAAAGAGTGAGGTGGCAATGATGATAAGCAGTAAATTTGTTTGTTCAGTAGGGAGTTGAAACGTGTCGGCTCGTGCTTTGATCAAGTTAAATTGTGAGGTTTCAAAGTACACACAGGAAATGCTCCAACAAATAAACTTCGTCCCTGGAGGTTGGTTCTAGCCACTTGCCAGCCTTCTGCACTCTGGGATCTGTTTCAGCAATTCTGTAACTTTAAACTCAGAGAATCCATGGAAAAAAGTGACAGTGATAAAGATCAGGAGTTGAATTCTAGGGTGATGGACAACATAAGTCTTGGTCTTAACAAACAGGCTATTGGATGGCTGTTTATAGGGAAAAAAAAAATAAATGGAAAATCAAGTAGTTTAAAAAACCATTTCCTCTAAATCCAGTGAAAGTGGAAAATCATTACTGCAAAGCAGTATCTCCATGTGCTGTGGAGATCAGTAATATGAAACCTGGCCACTGAAAAACCCGAGCCTCAGAAACAATTCATTTCACATCAGAGAAGCAGCAAGCTTTACCTCAAATGTTCCCCATGGACAGGCATTTATAAATAAACATTTTCTTGCAAGTAGGTTCTTCAGTGTCTGAAATGGTGCCTGTTCACACTGCAGCCTACCCCTCTGTGATAACACTGCCGGGTAGGGTATTTTTTTGCAAAGTCTGTAGGAATTAGATTTTCTTTGAGAGATCAATTGGCTGAAATCTGTCAATAGTTTCAAAATATTGCAGGGGTGTGGAGGTGACGGAGATACAAGCGTACACAGCAGGATTGCATAAACCTCATTTCTGCAGGACTCAGGATAAAAAGTTGCAGCAATATAAAAATAAATAACTAAGCAGGTAAAATTCCTACAAAATACCAGCAGCTGGCCAAAACTTTGCTTCTGCTGAGGTCAAAAGGAAAGGGGACACCCGTAATTTTCCTTACTGCTTACTTATTTTAGCCTGGCATATCAACTTCTTGAGAATTAAGGATATTTTGCTTATCAAAACTATTCTCTCTGAAATGTGGAACAGAGCATCTTCTTATCCTATTCTGATAATAAAATCTCCAGAAACTGGCAGAGAAAACAGCATTTTTCCATTGTTAATAATTATTTATCGCAATACAGTATCACAGCATCACAGAGTGTCAGGGGTTGGAAGGGACCCAGAAGATCATCCAGTGCAACCCCCCTGCCAGAGCAGGGGCACCTAGACCAAGTCACCCAGGAACAGATCCAGGGGGG
>JAOEGS010008222.1:129363-139606 GCA_025447755.1 Corythornis vintsioides
TGACCTAAACTAGAACAAGGGCACTCCAGTCTTGAGTTATATCCCCTGATGATATTTTAATAATGATATCCAAAAATTCATTTAGAGCAGATGGCCTCAAAATCTTAGACTTCAAATAAGCAAGAAACTGAAATGATGAGTTTGGTTAAGAACACTTTGAGTAAGTGCAGGACTTTGAATGCACAGGCAAAACTCAGCAGAACTAATCAAACCACACTCAGGCAAGAAAGGTAAAATTCTACCTTAAAGTGGTTGCAGCATTTCCTTCCACACAAAGCCAACAGCTCTGCTGCTGCAGTGATTCCTTACACAGCTGAACTATAGATGCTGCTGAGTCTGGGGGCCAAGGAAGGAGGAAAATAGCACTGAAGAAATTGCATGAAAGAAAAGCTAAAAGCAAACAACAACAACAAAAAGAACAACTATAATTTCAAACAATAAATTCCTAATTAAAATAAAACATTGATTAAAACACACCAAAAAAAAAAATATTCAGGAAAATGGTTGGAAATGCAATATTCAAAGGGAAGGATCTGTCAGAAGATAAGCAAAGTTCTTTATTTCTTAAGTAAAAAATAATAACTACTTTGAAATAGGTACTTAAATAATAATTCAATGCATCCTACATTTAATTATTTTATGCAGTTACCAAGCCTGCCTATTTTATTACCAATGGTAAAGTGGTGGGACTTGCAACACTTAGTTATAACATATTTTACCCTTAGAGTACAGTCATAAAATTTTCTTTATTTGTGTCTCACAATTGATTTTTTAAAGTAATATATCCTGTCCATCATTAAAAATGCTGATTGGCCAGTGACATATGCAATAAATGGAAGAAAAAAAAGATAATAAGAGAGACATTACAGAGATTACAGTCTATTTAGAATTAGCTTTCCCAGTCTAGGTTTATCTCCACATTTTCAGTAGATTTCCCTCTATAGATCCCACTACTTGCCCATACCTAGTCCCAGAGAAAACTGTGTATTCACTTAATTCCTTCACATATTTATTCACTTCAATACTAGTTTTGCACTTCTGACACTTTGTAAAACGATTTTCATTTTGTCAAATGATGTGAATTGTACCATTCATTCTGCTGACCTTTACAAAAGTAAGAGGTACCTTCAATATTTTTACAAGTCTCCAATTAACATTCAAAATGTCTGTGTCATAGTTCCTATGGCAATGTAAACATGGCTGAGAAGATTAAATGGGCTAGTTCATTTTCTGCTTCCAGGAGAATCACTCAGACCTACTTCATGTATCTGCATTTAAACCAAAATATTGATACAGTGACAGGGAAAAACAGAGGAATTCCTAATTATTAGCTAAGTGCTGCAAAGTATTCATGGCAATGTAAAAATATTATAGTTGGTTTCTAAAGGAACTTTAGCTTGTTAGGTCAGCCTTTTTACTTTTAAGTAAAAAAAAAGTATAAGTATTAAGTATACTTTTAAGATCTGACTTAACTTTCTCATTAATGGGTAAGGAATAATTACAGACAACTGTGCTGTGTTGGTCTCCAGAGGATCAGATAACCCTTTAATTTTAATTATTTATTAATGATTTTTATTATTTATTATTTTTATTATTAAATTTATTCTATTTAATTCAATTATTTTTATTTCCTGCAATGCTTTAAGCAAAGCTTCTAGGAGAAAGAAACTGTAGTCTGAGGTGACCCAATATTAGTCAGGTCTTAGATCTGTCTTTCAAACCAACATCCTAGCTGGAAATGTGGCTGAAGTAGCTCACCAAAACCATGTCAATAGTCAAGCAGAAACCCCTGGACCCAGTGCAGAGTGCCACTGAAGCTGTGTGGAGTGCATTATACAGAATTTCAGTGCACAGATGCTCTCCTGGTTCATATGTTTGTAAGAATATTGTGTTTATGCCCTCACAGCCTTTAGAAGACAGGCTCCAGATTTCTTGTCCCAGCCCTAGTCAGATCTCACACAGAGGTGCCATGTTCACAGGTTGGTGTTTTGCTCAAACTAATAGCAAAAATCCCAGGAAGCCTCAGCAATCAGATACCCAGGCAGCCCTACAGCCATGAAATCAAACCTTTAGGCAGAAAAATGTCACTGATAAGAAAACCCCCAAGGAGGATTCTGAAGAGGGCTGGGCTAAGACAGTTGTCACAATATTTACATGAGAAAGAAAAAAAATCCTGACATTTAAAAATCGTAACAGCTTAATTTGATAATAGGAATTTAAAATCAACATGCTGATAGAAGTTTGATACTAACAGAAAGAATTGCATCCAACATTACAATTTCAACAGAAATAGTATGTTGTTTAATCTAAAGTAAATAGTGTCAGTTTACCACTGAAGCCACACATGGAGAGTTTAAGAAGAAAAAAATATTTTTTTAATTTTTTTTTTTTTTTTAAATATAAGATTTTTATAGATGTATGAAAAGAATTCTAGCTTCTCCAGCACAGCCAGTTCTGGTTTACTTTGTGCTAAATACATACATATATTTAAACAATAATACCACTGTTCACCAAAGATACATTAAAGGCAGGGGGGGAGGGAAGTCTTTGAGATAAAATACTCAAATTGCTTTTGGGAGAAGATAGGCAGGAAGCTTAAAAATGTAGTATATACCACACAAGTTGCATTTAATAAATTCATTAAGTCTGGTATGAAGGTTTCAGTCAGTTCAGAATGTCAGCTGAGACTCAGTTTGCTTCCTCCCACTTAGCCTTGATAAAAAAAACATAAAGACAAACCATTTCCCTGCAGGAAAATCATCATATTGGTATCTCTTTACAAAGACTGATTATTTTCTACTGGAAAAGAGTGTTACCACAGAATCAGCTTCTCTTTCAAAACAGAAAACCATGCAGAAATCATAAATAAGCACAAGCCAAATAATCCATGTAAAATTACCACTCTGGAGGAGTTTCTCATGTACAGGTCTGATTTGCCTGAGACTTGAGAAGTTTCTGATTTTCTACTCTAAAAGAACTTCCTAGCTAGGAAAAATGAGAGTCCATAAAAATCAGCACTTTTGAATATGTATTTGTGTACTTATGCATGTTGAAATCCATTACAGAGAAATAAAGACAAATAGAAGTATTAATTCCAAGTAAGGAGCAAGTATCTATCATTTATTCATAATAATGAATAATAATAATGATGATGAATAATAAAAAATCATTTTTAACTTGTGTTTAGGAAAAAAATATATCTTTCTGACACTAACCCCTTCCCTTCTTCCATTGTTTTTCTACTCTCCATAAGAAACTTCCACTCTGTTTTGCCATCACTAATGTTAATCCCAAGTGTTTGAAAGATCAGATGGCATTGTCCCCTTCATATGGATTTTCTTCTTCCATCTCACCCTGAATAAACAAATCCTTGGTCAGGTCTATAATATTCATTTTGGCTGAAGTTTTTACTGCAAAACTCCCCTTTAAGCACATACACTTTTTTTTTTTTCTTTGTTTCAGGTCTTAAAATCTTTCACTTAACAAAAAGCTGAGAACAGGAGAAAGGAAAGAATAAAATCTGGTTTGTTCCACTGTGGAAATCCCTCATAGTCTGTTCTAAGAGGGTCTCCTGTCTCAGATATTTACCCATTCCAGATGTTTCCGTGGGAGGATTAATCCCACTCCCCTCCCCAGTGAACTTCATTGTTCTATAGTGTCCTGCAGGATATGGAGAAGGGAAAAAGAGGGTATTTACTTCATGACCCTTAGCTGCAAAACAATTTGTACCCTGAATTTTGGAACAGACAGCTTCTCCAGTGCTCCCACAGTGTAAACACACGAGCTACTCTCTGCCTTCAGGCTGTCTCCTTTCATTAAAGACATCAAATTGGTTTTACTCAATGACATAACAGCAGTGAGCCTCTGAAATGCCCAATTGTGTGGATTTCTCTCCTAAATTTTCTTGCATATCAACAAGCATTTGGGAGGTTTTTAAACTTCAGACATGTGCAGTTATACTTTGTGAAACAGAGCAGAGTGAAAGTAGTATATGAAAAACACAAATGCAACTGGTAGAGCTCGATGGCAATGAATAATGCATTTTTTTCAGCAGGTAGACTCTAGGAACCTTACTTCAAGAACACTTTGTGGATTTACTGGACATAGCAAATATCTGGAGCCAGAATACACTTTAGGTATAACTTCATTAGCTGTGCTCTTCAAAGATCCAGCTCAAGTCAATAGAATGTTAGGAAAAGCCCAATGGTGAAGTTTAAAACACTAAAGCAAGGTAGAAGCATTCATTGGTGCCAGTATTTTTTCTTGTAACACATGAAGACTATATGCAGTGATCAAGTGTTTAGCAGCACCAGATAATGAACTGCAGTACCTGAGCTACCTTCATTATTTTAAAACACATTATTATTATTCCTTTACATGCAATCTGTAAAACATCTTAGATATGTACATCCTTTTCTGTGCCTCTTCAGCATACAGCCATCCTGTATCCCCTCATGCAGGAATCACACTTGGATCATCTGAACTCCATAGGAATGGAGTCAGATCACCCCCAAAAATTCAAGCTACCCATTGCAAGATGAAACAAAACACATTGCAAGATTAACTGAATTTTGAAGGCCAAAGGGGGAGATTGCCATACACCATAGGGCTGTAAGAGCAGATGTTAACTCCCTCAGGACAGGCTTCTCCTTTTAAAATTAACCTACTTTCTACTTCCCAAAGAAATAACCTGTAAGAAGCATATATTAGTTTATAGAATATGTCTGCTTTTACTGAATACCTGCTTCTGGGAAAGCATTTGCCTACTACTCAAGGTAGTTTTCAGATAGTTACAATTTTCTCTCTCTCCCTCATCTGGCCTCCATTATTTCCAGGAGTTTGTTTAAATGAATGCTGACCAGTAAGAGCTATTTACCTTAATTTCTCATTAATTAAGTGTAGAAGTATAATCAGTTAGAAACACTAAAGCACAGCATACTTGAGTTATTTTATTATCTCTTAAAAAAAAAAGATCACCAAAGAAATCAACATGCAGGATTGAAAAAGTAATTAATATTTTTGTGTTCCCAAAAAGAAAAAGCTTAAAGAAGTCTGTTGTCATCATCTTTTCTCTGTATATCAGGTTCTTAGAAAATCCATCCAATTAGAAATGTTCATCCAGGTGGAAACCTTCCTCTCTTCCAGATTTATAAATAAACAAACATAGCTGGATCTAAATCTCTTTACCTTGGACCAGTAGAAACAGCTATTGGAAACAGCTAATTAACTAATGAATGCAACAACTCCCCATTAAGCATTGTTACTCTCACATTTAGAATTAGCAGAGCAGCAAAATAGAATTCTGTTGCCAGCAGAGAACCAGGAAGCTCTGCAGAAACAGTGTGAGGTGGGAAACTTCTCTTTCCTACCCAAGGGCTGGGTTTTTTTCCCTCCACATTCCTACTCCCGTCAGTATTGTAGAAGAGATAAATCTATGAGATACACAATTACTACATTGATTATACAAGAAATCAGGCTGCAAATTCCTCACTGGGCTGCCATTCTGTAACTGGATACTGGGGTACCACTGCTGATCCCAGATAATAATAAAAATAAAAATAATTGGAGAAAGAGAAATGTCATTAAAACCAGAGGAATTGCCTCAGCACAAAACAGATATAAGAACCTCCTTCCTTTCTTTGGTAGCTAAAACTGCCTCCCCAGGTTGGCTGATGAAGACCAGCTTCCCCTAGGCTGGAGCACAGACTGCAAAGCAAGCTGGTTTGGAGGAGAATGTGGGATATTTTTATTTGTTATCTAATTTGGAACTTTTTTTGCTTTATACTTTCAAGAAAACCCGAGTGTTTATCTTTTCCTAAAGCTAAAATACACAATCCCATGACACCAACTCTCTGACATCATATATCACATGAAATCATGAGAGCTGTCAACACTGTGCCATGTTTGTACAAAATTAAAACCCAGTCTTTTACAGAGAAATCTCCTATTTTCACTACCACGTGGCTCTCCTTTGCCTTTTATATATAATAACATGCATAATTTCCTTTTGTATGTGAATAATACCTAGCCTTTATTTAACCCCTCTGGCTACCCCCATAAATAAAGGCTTCACTCAAAGTAGTTCAACCTTTTCCTCCTTTGCTTAAGAGCTCACTGTAATACCTTCAAAATGATAAGTAAGTTCCAAAACACTTGCTTTTAACCTTACAGAAATTACACAGAAACACCCATGCCCCAGATGCATTTATTTTTTCCTCATACAAGGCAAACCCATTCAGCCTGGGAGCTATTGGACATGTTCTTTGGTTAGGAAGAGAAAAATAAAGTTGTGCTCTTCTTTGCACAATGGCACAGTGATGTAGTTCTCACCAGTCCTACAATTCCCATCTAAAAAGCACTCTTACCATTCCTTTTCACACATTTTTTGAGCATTTTATGATCAGCTAGTGACTAAAGGTAGAAATAATTTAGTCACTTGCATACTCATTTTCTTCTACATTTTCTCCCTGGGGCATGACCATCTTTTTAGGAGTCCAGCAAAACTCCCACTTGAAAACTCCCTTTAAAGACAGTTTCATTTTCATTATGTAATATAAATCACCCTTTTATTCTCTGAACTACAGAGATTTCTGGCTTACACTCCAAAGGACATAACCAGCAACAATAATATTTTGCAACAAAATAGAAGAGATCTGAGTAAATTCAAACAATTACATGCTCTAGCAAAAAAAACCACCACTTTCTTTTTGATTATGCATATTAGGGAATATTTCCCCAATTGCATGCAATTCTCCAGAGTTAGATGACTCTGGATTGACATTGCTGCTGGCAGAGTCACCTTTGCTCTGCAGTCCTTACACGAGTGGTGTGTGGGGAACAACCTAAGAATGATGATCATTAATGTTCTACTTAATGCAGTTGGGACCCTTTAGGTGTCCACATCAGTGACATCCAGACAATTAAAATGGGTCTTGCCCTCATACATTTACCTCTGGATGAACTATCATTAACTCAATTTTGTATGGCTACAGCTACAAAAAGCCCTATGCTGTGATTCCCCAAATTGCATTTCTCTGGAGATATCCTCTACATTAAACCAGGCATGGGCTTGGCTAAAAACATGAGGAACATGGGAGTAACAGCAACTTGCTGTGAAAAAACAGTCATATTATGAAAAGGAGCATTAGAAAGGGCAGCACCTATGCAGTGTGCAATAAGATGCTCCTTGTTAATCCAAGATCATGATTTAATACTTACATTCCATCTTTGAGAAATGTCTCAAGCTAAATTAATTATGTGACACTGTTTCTTAAATTTGAACAGGCAAAAATTCACCTGTCAATACCACTGAATTCACAAGAATAATGAAAAGCTATTAGCTGTAATGTAGGAGATCTTTCTACATGTTACATCCAGTTTGGAACTCCACTTGTAGATTTGCTTGGTTTGACACACTACTCCACCAGCACTCCCCTGCTTTCTAAACTGATTAAATCACTGGGACTGATGGCAAAGAGTTTGGGACAGCAACACAGACATTAGTTAAAATTCATCAAAGGAACATTTGGTGACACATAAAATACTGCTGATGCTGATGCAGTGAGGGTGGCAGAGGCTGGCAGGGGCTGCCCAGGGAGGTTGTGGAGTCTCCTGCTCTGGAGACATTCCAGCCCCCCCTGGATCTGTTCCTGGCTGACTTGGTCTAGGTGCCCCTGCTCTGGCAGGGGGGTTGCACTAGATGATCTTCTAGCTCCCTCCCAACCCCTGACACTGTGAGTCTGTGAAAGAGAAGGCTATTGAGGCAAGTCAGCTCTAAGCACCATGTTGTAGAGCCTGGGGAAGCTGGATGAGGAGGGTCTTGTCCCCAAGTAACTAGAAAATGCCTGGGAAAAGGCCTCAGCAGCCATGCTTGTGTGGGTCAGGAGCAATGCCTTGCACTACTGAGCAGGGAGTCAGGGCACACACAAGCAAAGACCAACCACCTTGTACATCAAGCTTGAGCCTGAGGTGACAAAATATTCCTTCCCATCACTGTACTTGTTTGTGACTTTTCCTCCTAACCTGTGCTCATCTAAATGGAAAAAAATTCAAATTTTACTTTTCTGTTATCTAGAAAGAAAATATAAATGGAGGTAGCAAAGAAAGCAGGTATTAGTATTTCAGAGAAAACTCTTCTACTTTCATACAAATGCTTTTATAAATTTCTTGAAGGAACCTTTTGTTCATTAACTGGGGGGTTCCTACCTTTTTTTTTTTTTAATGTATTCTCATGTTTGTTTCTTGTGGTTTTGCTTTCACAAAATTAAAATCTGAGTCCTCAGTCAGGGAGGAATTAACAGATACTGTAAACTCAGTCATGAGGATTGTATTTGCTCATTCTTGTTATCAACTTGATATCCTTCTTCCCTTTTCCCATTCTCCATTTTATGAAGGAGGCCACTATGTGGCAGCCCAGTACCAAAAACAGATAGATGACAGGGTCATCAGTGTCCCTGTGTGACAGTTTGTGAAGTTCAATTTAAAATAACCTTTCTCAGTATCATTCCTTTCTTTTAATGGGATATTTTCATGTTGTGCATTCCCCATAATGCAATATATTATTTTTATATTAGGAAGATGAGTAATACACTATCTTATACAGTCATGAAAGAATTTTTAGTACCTTCCTCTGCTCCCTATAATAAACACTAGAGCTGATATGATGACAACTTTAAAAAATAAACAAGTCTACAGAAAACAAAAATTGCCTTTGGGAAGGAAACTCCTGCAGGGAAAACACCAGATTCAGAGTCAGACAGAATATTAACAGTTCAATTAAAAGACCCCAAAGTGTAGCTGTGTATTCTCATTTCTGAAGTGTGAATGATTATTTCCACTTGAAAAAAAATCTAAAAGAAGCTTCCAGAGAGTTCTAAATCTCAGTGTCCTGCATCATACCTCCCCCTACATTCTGTACAAATTAAAAGGTCTATGCAAATAGGGCTTTTTTTTTTTCTCATTATAGATATGCCCTGATGTGACTTTAGTCTGTTTGGCTGTGATCTCATCTTACCTAGCAAGCTGAGTGGATCTACGTGTCTGAGCACTGTTTTGATGGGGAAAGCCAAGGAAAACATTGGCTTGTACCACAGCTGTGTGGCTGATTCAGTGAATGGCACTCTCTCTTCTGAATCAGCACCCAGTCACTGCTATGGGACATGGTATTTCCAGAGCACCTGTGTTTCCACTAAAATACAAACTAAAATCCTGCTGAGGGTGAACTGAGTTCTTGCCAGCCAGGACACTGAGCGCAACAAGCTTCCCATATGTGAAAATTCAGAAAGCCTAAGAGTCATTTTCTTCCTGACAGAGAAACTAGATTATTTCATCCAGTTATGAAAAATAAAACCTTCTCATTGAGCAGTGACACTGCTTTGCCTTCCCAGGGGATCGGCCTCCTCACTATATCTGCACACATAGAATTAGACCTCTACTCCTAATCCTGCTAGTCACATTTGTCTTGCCAAGCAGAGCCAAATATAGGCTTTACACCACACCAAAGCTCCTCTTCCCTCCCTGGAAAATGAGCTGGAAGCACTAACTAATGCCAGTCAGGTGCAGGGGAAGGCACCACCCTGTAAACCCAGTTTTCCTCTAAAAGATCCTGTCGCCACAGTAATGGGGCATGTTCTGATGTAGCTGTAGGAAAAGCTGCAGAGCCTCCCCAGCTCACTCAAGTTGAACACCTTCCTGCCTTTTCACACATTTTTTTGTTCTCACAGGGATTTTCCTGATGTACAGGGTAGAAATGCACAGTAACCATTTGTTCTAAGAACAAACTCCTGCAAGAGTTCATCTCTGATTAACAGCATGACTGAAAAATGCAACTTTTTGTTGGAGTTCAGATTCCCAGACACTGAATAGGACACCAGGCACACAGACCTTTGTCCATTCTACACTCCAGAACACAACGGGAAAAATTGCTTCAGCTGTTTTCTTCTGCCCAGGACCAGACTCTTGGATCCTGCCTTGATTTCACCTAAACCCTTCCTCGTGCTCTCATTTTGAACAGCCAGAGAAAGATCTGGTGGGGTTGTCTATAGACCACACTGCCACACCTAGCCCCAGACCCTCTTTCTTTTCACCATCACTCTGCCCCTCCTGAGGTGATTAGATATCAGACTAGATATCTATACTAGATATTTACAGTAGATATCAGGAAGAAATTGTTTCCCTTGAGGGTGGTGGATCAGTGGCACAGGCTCCCCAGGGAGGTGGGTGAGGCCCCATCCCTGGAGCTATT
>JAOEGS010008224.1:0-45347 GCA_025447755.1 Corythornis vintsioides
GATACAGAAAAGAAAATGTGGAATGAAATAATAGGATGTAAAAAAAAAAAAACCACAAGCATCAAATAGTATTGGAAAAAGGAACAGTTAAGAATTCATGGGCTTGTGTATAAAATTAGATTCTGGGTCAGTGCAAGTCGGCAGAGTTTAGTCTCAATAAAATCATAGATGCAACCAAAATGACAAGACTTGGAGTAAATGGTTTGTAACCCTTGTCATTGAGTCTTGTTGCCACAGTGTAAAGGCCAGTGTTGTGTAACAATAAACAGAGGACAAAACCTATCCTTCTAGTGTAGAACACCTCCAAAAAGTACTGCCTGTAAAATAATGAGGGCAGTTAATTTCTATAAGAGAAAGTCATTCTGCTGATCTCCACCTTCACTTTACCAACAGAATTTGTCTTCACGCAGTAATGTCTGTAAGCTAAAATGAATGGAGTAATATGCAGAAAGTGATATCCTTTTGCAGAAGACTTTGAATGACTTCCAGATGCCACTGCCAATACAAGTCACAATCAAAATGACCCTACAGTTAATGGTAGTAAATTTTCACAGAAAGGTGCCCTGAAGCGATTTCAGCCAATAAATCTGATGTTTTGATCTTTCTATATCAAGAGCTCTGCTTTGGGCACAGGCATTCATCTCTAAGGAGCTACAGTCCTTTCCTGAATATATTCAAAGAATTTAAGAAGTAGGAAAAGCAGAGTGGTGCAATATGGATGATGAGCCAACCTAGCAATGGCTTGGAAAGCTTGAGGAAAATGCAGGAGAGACCTGCTGTATAGGATCTGGATCTTGAGCTTGTGGGGTTAACTTCATCTGTGCTGGATCCAGGTGCAACAGAACATGTACTTTTATGCTAAGAAGGATTTATTTTTTTCTGTATAGGCTTCAGCAGAAAGACACATGAATGCCAAATTCAGAACGAATATGATTTATTGCTGTAGGGTAGCTGTGTGCTGCAGCACTTGTACATAAGATGGATGAGGCAGAGTGTGCACCTTCACTAACAGCTTCTTTGCTTGTCCCATCCAAGAAAAGGCTTTCAGGAGCACACAGCCACAGCCTCTGTTGAGGGAAGAGCCATAGGAAGTAGGAGGAAGGTCACTTGGACAAAGCCTTCCCTCCATGTTGACACAGATTTTTAAGAACTGGCTTGGGTTTAGCCACACTTTGTAAGAGGGTACCGGGAATCTCAGACTCCATTGTGGAAGACCAGTGGACTGTATGCTGGGCTTCCAGCATTGATGGTTTGCTCAATGTCATTTCATTAAGGATCATTGCACCTGCTATGCTAATTGTAATGTAGATTATTAATAATGAAAGAGTTTTCAAAATCTAATTTATTTCTCATGTTTCTGTCTGTTCAAACAATGGCTATAGATTAATCAGGTTGTGAATCAATCTGTGAGCTATTTATTTTCTTCACTTATTAACTATTTAAAAAAAATCTTTTCTGTTTAGATGTTCTTTCATTTTCTCTTGATGTGTATGTGGTTAAAAATAAGAAAACTGAGTTGCTTGTAGGAATATTCCAGTTGACTTTACCTTCAGGGTCTTTCTTCTTTTTATTTACAAATGCGGTAAGTGTAGTGCAGATGTAGAAGACATGTAGTTTCCCCTTAAGAAAGAGTAGGAGCAAAACCACGTAAACAGTTGAGTTTATGAGACATGCAGTACAAGAAAAATCAAGTTGGTGATTGGTATATAGCTTGCCACTTTCACATGAATTTGATTGCTGGATTAAAGATTAAGATGTATAGTTTTATGTAGTACTTGTGAACAGGGATTTTTAGGAGTGCTGGTGATTACCTGAATGGTTCTCCAGCATGCTGCAGTGTCTGCACTCGAGACCTGGCAGGGCAGTGTTCTTCATTTAAAGCAAGTTTAAAATCCCACTCATAAAGGATTGTTTTATATCTACTACTGTTACTAGTAACAGCTAAGGATAATTCAGTAAAGGAAGATGCTTCTCTCTCTCTCTCTCTCTATATATATATATATATATATATGTATATACACTATATACATATCCCCAGCCCTGATTTTGTTTACTTTCCGCATTTGACAGCAGTTTGTGTCTTCTCAGTTGCAATGTTTTCCCTCTATTGTCAGTCAGCCTGTTTCGCAGTTGCTTATATGGGTATTTCACATGGCATCAAAGAAATGTTTAGAACTGGGGAAATGCAATGTCTGTTCCACAAAAGAAAAAAAAACCAAAAGCCTCACCCACGAGTCGGCGAGAAGCGAAGTTTGGGGCAAGTGTGGTAAATGTTGCTACATTTAATTTATTTCTTAAAAAGAAACAAAACAAGCTGCAATTTGACAGTGTCAGTTCTGTAAGCCTATGAAAAATAACTTTGAAAATGACTTTAGGTGTTAATGCTCTCTGACTGCTATATAATGGCTAATGACTAAATACCATTTCAATCTCTTTTAGGATCAGAGTCACACGCAGGTTTCCCAGTATCGCCAGGATCACTCTCTGATTATGAGATCTATTGTCCATATGACTGATGCTGCTCATTCGGGAATTATGCCTCCTCAACTAACCACCATTAACCAGTCTCAGCTAAGTGCGCAGCTGGGGCTAAATTTAGGAGGCACTAATTTGCCACACACTTCTCCCTCCCCTCCTGCAAGTAAATCAGCCACTCCTTCCCCATCCAGCTCTATAAATGAAGAAGATGCAGATGAATCAAACAGAGTAAGTTATTCCATGCACTGCAGTAAGGTTTACATATCTATATGCTGTATTTTCATGGATGTGACAGTATCATCTAAGCTGAAAAATGATCGTATAAAACACAAATGCTACAGTGTAGTGCAATATGATTAATTTGCTGGTTAGTTTCTTTATTTACAAATTTTCCATAATACCTCCATAGTAATAAATGTAAGAATACACATGTGTATATATATTTGCTCTAATACATTAATAATTTATTTCAAATTTTATAGATTTGGTGAATCTCTTTACTCATCAACTTTGGACGGTTTTGTCACTTCACAGTGTTCTCTGGAATCATATTAAGCATAGATGCATTTAGATGGAAATAAAACAAGCTTTCTTCTAACAAAAAAATTACTGAATTTACATTTTGCTTTAAATAAATCTGTTATAAGAGGAAAATTTTATCAACAAAATAAAGCATAAATGTTATCGCAGCAGCACATTTAATGGGTTTAATTTAGACTGTTCCATGAAAGGCTTTCTAATTAAGTTAATGGAAACAGTGCATATGGAAAGATCATGGTACAGGATCTTCAAAATATCAAAGTAAAATGACTATCATCACAGAGGTATTTTTAGAGCCACTTTATCCCCTTGCAATAATCTATACCTAGTTCAACAAAAGAGGGTCTAGGAGATGATGAGGCACACACAGGGATCAGAGTTACCTGTAATCCTGGGTGTGCTGCTCTGGGGGTTCCCCAGCCCAGAGGCAAGATGGTGACAATGGTTCAGGGCCAGTGCCTCCGGTGCTGCTGCACAGGCACCTGACACTGCACATGAAGGTGGGCAGTGGGACCAGTGGGTGTTTGCTGCCTGAAAGGTGGGCTTTCTAACCCCTGACCCATGTCTAAATTGACAATGCAAGTCTGGAAATCAGGAAATGCCTCCAAGCTCTTCTTTTTCGAGTCTACTGCTGAAATTACGTCTTAATGAATAAACATAGATTGCCCATTCAAAATACACTGTAGAAATACACTATAGATAAAACTTCTTTTTTTTTTAATTGTAAATACAAATTAGCATTGGGGTGTAGTTTCTCATGTCAAGCTCATTGTATTTGACTCTGAGCTTCTGAGCTACTTACAGTGAGTAGTATGTAGTCATGCATTTAGTTCCAGTAGTTCTGATGAGATTAACCAGAAAGTACTGTTTGGTAGGAGAAAGGCTGGCACAACTGGACTCTCCAAAATGTTGCCTACATAGTAGCTTTATCCCTGTGTTATTAAGGCAGACTGTATTTTATTTTTTTTTAAAATCTGCTTTATTACATTTTTTTTTTTTTTTTTTTTTTTGACTGTTCTTGTTACTGCTATGTCTTAGGCTACTGGAGAAAAAAGAGCTGCCCCAGACTCTGGCAAGAAGCCCAAGACTCCAAAGAAGAAGAAAAAGAAAGATCCCAATGAGCCACAAAAGCCAGTGTCAGCATATGCCCTTTTCTTCAGGGATACACAAGCTGCAATTAAAGGGCAGAACCCGAATGCTACATTTGGAGAGGTTTCAAAAATAGTGGCATCTATGTGGGACAGTTTAGGAGAAGAACAAAAACAGGTAAAAAGTTGATATAATATTGTTTCACAACTAATATAGTAATCGTTATAAAAAAATGCTCCTACTTGCTGATGTAGACTTATTAGTCTATAGAGCTACATTGGTTTTTTTGACCTTGCTGAAGACCTGACATCTAAGAAGTGTTTTGTTACAAGAGCCAGTAAGATAGTATTAAGTGGATGTATTTGTCTGGAAATTTTAAAGGGTGGCTTGTATAAAAGCTCAGTTGATGTTGTCCTAGAGTCCTGTTAAGACCATCTTTTGATGATTCCTATTTCAAAGTTCTTGTTTCCTATTAATCAGAAGTTAGAAAGGGGAAGGTACAGCACATGTACCATTTGCCTTTGATCTGCCTCACGAATGTGTTACAAACTGTGTTATTTCCAACCTTTGAAGCCAATCCTCTGTGCCTCATTACAATGTCGTTTGTGAAATGTTATCTCTAACTCAAATTTGCTGTAGAAGATTTTGTTCTTCCTTGAGGTTTATTCTTTCTGTACACATGTAACTGACACATGGATTGAAGAAAAACAAAACAAAACCCAAACCCTTTGGGGCTGTTTGTTGTTTATGCTCCATGCAGCTCCCAGTAGCAGTTAATGGAAGCTGCAGTGCCAGGATGGATTCCCAGGACACTTTTTCACAAGATATGAATGGTAATTGTTTGAGGAATATATTTGGAAACTTTTAGTCTGATCTAACAAGATGGTGACTGTGACTTAAAGGCGAACTCACTGATTATTAAAAGCACAGATTAATTCCTCTTTGCCTGTTCTTTTTTTAACTCAGTAGATTGTCTCATACCAGCTTTGGGGAAAGTGAATTGTACAAGCTCTATGAACCACCTTTATTTTTTCTGTTTTATATACATAGTTCAAATATATGCTAAAAAAAATAATCTGTAGGTGTTTTTTGCTATTTTATACTACTGCAGGTACTTTTTACATCTGAAATACTCAATGTTCTAATATCTGTTACTTAGAGTCATTAAAATATAATTTCCTGAAGTGTTCATAGGTAGTCTTGTCATACAACTGGTCTAGAAGGATTTTTATTCACAATAAACACAAATTGTCATCAAAGTCCAGCAAGTAGACCTGGAAGTCTGTAACCACCTGCAGAACAACATTTAGATCTTTCAGGGAAGAAAAACTACATCTTAACAGTTTTTTTGGTCTATGATTTCTTGTTTCTTTGCAAGTGATTTTTAGACCATTCTGTCAAAAAGTCTTAGTCATTGAAGGTGGTGAACTTGTGGTTTCTTTTAATAGGTATATAAAAGAAAAACCGAAGCTGCCAAAAAAGAATACCTAAAGGCACTTGCTGCCTACAGAGCAAGCCTGGTTTCTAAGGTAAGCTTCATAATACCTTCAGTGTAATGCAAGTTAGCTTTTGGCTGTGGCATTCATATATTGTGTGTTGGGGGGGAGGGGGGGGGGGGGTGTTATGCAAAATAAAAGTAAAATTCTAAGTTTTCTGTAGCACAGCTCTGGAAGATGCTATGCTGCTGCTCGAGCCCTGCTTTGTCTCTGCAAAAAGAGATGTAATTTCTCTAATGGCACAGTAATGATTCCCAAATTATAACTTTGGAAATGTACATTTTCCTTTATCTATTGAGGCAAAATAATGCACTTCATCACAAAAGTAAAATTCTGGCATGAAAAATGTCCTGACTTTTTGACATCGACATTTGCAAGATATTTGCAGAGTTTTGTTTTTCCTCAGAGTGCTGCTCCTTGAAAGACAGACTTGCTTTGCACAGAGCTGGAGAGTAGTTATTGTGTGACACAGCTTAAGTATTTCTTGCAGGTGAGGGGAAAAAAATACATGGTGGCTCTGAGTTTGGACAGTACTTACAAATGGACTAGCTGGCTGTGAGCCAGATGGAGTATTTTAGTGGTTCACAAGTTGAGATAAAACTTGTGAAGAAAACAAAGCTCTGCTGTCATTATTGGAGAATTTACCTTCCTAACCACAGTACTACATGGTTCTAGATCTCTTGCATCTGAATATCATGAGTGAAAATATGCTTATGGTTGTCTAAAATATGGGCAAAAGTTAATCAAGATGGTTATTTAATAATATTTCTTAAAGGTTTATTACAAAAATATCTTCAGTCACAAGACAGCAACAAAAGAACGTGATGATATCTAACTCCTGAGATTATTTATTTTAATGTAGAACAGCAGAGCATTAGTAAATCCCAGAGGAAGTTGCTGTGTATTGTAATTAATGATTAAAAATAGAACAGCAATTTATATGTTCTTGAAAGCTGGAAGTTTTCTTCTTCTTGTGTTGAGAAGGTGCATTTTTCTGTTGTCTCTTGGACTAAAATAGTTTCAAAGCTTCTGGTATCACAATGCTAGGTTCAGTGGCAGCTAGAGTTCTAAATACCTTTGAGGGAATTTGTTAGTCCTAAATTCCCCTATCAAAAACATCAGAAATCACATTTTCTCCCCATATCCATGGGACCTGGGCTGCTGAGTAACTTGTGGGAAGATGGAGTGGAAATTCCACTCTACATCCAATATTCATCTAATCTCCTCTAATTTAGAGTTTTTTAAACATTTGCCTTAGAATGTATCATGTTTATGCTGCAGAACTGTCTATTCCATCCCTATACTCATCAACCATTTTGGATAAAATAGCATCAGCGTAGGGATGGAATAGACACTTCTGCAGTACAATTAGACAGCTCATTTATTGCAATAGTTGTATTTGGACTGTAGTTTTTCTGCAGGTGAGTCTCACCAGAAACCTCTCGGCCACTGGCAGGAGGCAGGATTCCCTTAGCAGGCACCTGATGATGCTGCTGTACCCCATCCAGGGTATTCAGCTGGGTGCTTGGCACAGTTCCCTCAGACTTTTTACCTGTTGGAGATACCAAGGTCTTGATGCCTTAGCTGCAAAGAATTCCAAGCAAATTTAAGAAGTTGCTTGAGAAGTCTCAGTATATGCTACTCTTACACCGTGATAACTGGAAGCAGGTATATGATTCTGCTCACATTTGTCTCCCAAAGAACTGTTTGGTTTTGTTTGGTTGGTTTGTTTTTTTTTTAATATAAATATAGAAAGTGTTGGGCCCTTTTTAGCTCTTTCAGCCACAAAATGTACATGACATCTGTGACTTTCTTGTGTTGAACAAGTACACGGGTTAGTTTTTTGTGCAAGAGGGGACTGGAGGTACTGTGTACAGAGATGGCTGAAGAGGTCAATGGGTGATCTTTGTCAAACTGTTCATTGATCTTTTCTGATAGAAAACAAAAGATGAAAAAGTCTCCCTGAGTAGTTTTGACTTCTATTTCCATGTGAGCAGTAACAATGCTTTTTTTTCCTGTTAAAAATACAATGGCTTTCTTTTCCAAACACAGGCTGCTGCAGAATCTGCCGAGGCCCAGACAATTCGTTCTGTTCAGCAAACGCTGGCGTCCACAAATTTGTCTTCCTCCCTTATTCTGAATACTTCTCTTTCTCAACATGCAACAGTATCAGCATCTCCTCAAACTCTTCAACAGTCCCTTCCCAGAGCAATTGCTCCAAAACCTTTAAACATGAGGCTGCCGATGAATCAGATTGCAGCTTCTGTGACGGTTGCGCCAAACATGCCAACAAACATTGCAGCTCCCTTGATAAACTCTATGGGAACAAATATGGTGGCAACACCATCTTCATCTCAAGTAAGTCCCTCAATGCAAAGCCAGCAGCACCAGATACAGCAGCTCCAGCAGCAACAGATGCAGCAGATGCAACAGCAGCAGCTACATCAGCATCAGATGCATCAGCAAATACAGCAACAAATGCAACAACAGCATTTTCAGCATCACATGCAACAACATTTGCAGCAGCAGCAACAGCATCTTCAGCAGCAAATTAGTCAACAGCAAATGCAGCAGCAGCTGCAGCACATACAGCTTCAGCAAATGCAGCAACAGCAAATGCAGCATATGCAACACCAGTCGCAGCCTTCTCCTCAGCAGCATTCTCCAGTAACCTCTCAGATCACTTCTCCCATCCCTGCCATTGGGAGCCCTCAGCCAGCACCTCAGCAGCACCAGTCACAAATACAATCTCAGACACAGACTCAAGTATTATCGCAGGTCAGTATTTTCTGAAGATGATTATGTTGCAGCCTGGCTTTGTGTTGATGGAGGGGGTAGAGGTACACCATGTTTGGCTGGAAACTGTAAATTGTTGACAGTAGTTATGCAGGGATGCATAACAGATCAAATGATCCTCTAAAGTGTCTATTAGATAGGCAATAAAGAACTACAATGTAGCTGTGTATCATCTTTTAGCTGACTATAAATCATTTTGTTTAAAAAAAAATAATTAAAAATCTGTGCTCTTTTTCATGTGATGCCTTTTTAATTTATTTAAGCTTTATCTACAACATGTGAATCAAATGGCCTGATATATACCTGGACCTTATGACTGCAAAATGGCCTTTCAGAGTTATATGATATAACCCTTTTTCTCTAAAAGTGAATAATGCACTTCAAGGCAGTATGAACTCATGAAGCCCTTAAAGCACAGTTGTAACTACCTGTAAAATGATGATTGGATTTCATACAATCATATTTGTATGACATGAGTTAGTTGATGGCATTTTTTGTCATGAAAAAATAGAGTAAATTACAGATTTTTGCCAAAGCTCTTAATTTTTTTCTCTCCTAAATGTCTTCAGAAAAACAAATGCAAGTAACTGAATTTAATTGTTTGACCCAGCCTTTTGCTTCATTCCTCCAAATACACCTACCATAGTTTGTAAGAAAATATATATTGACATTTACCCTCTTACGTTAATTCCAATTACAGAACAAATGTGAATATTATATTCTGTGTTGAAGTGATGAGTTTCAGATTTAATACACTGTATTTTTAAAAGGGAAATGCACTTAAATAAAACTGTTATTACAGAAAGTTAAGATGAAAAATGCAAGAGTTTTTAATACGCTGTAAAACCAGTAGAATATTTAAATGAAACTCCACAACTGAATAATCAATGTAAATATTTTCTTTAAAAGTTGTAAGTTTTCATATCATGTGTTGTAAAGTTTTCATAAATGAGGCTTTAATGTAAACACTGGTAACATGAATTATTAATTGCTACATTGCTTATTGTGTTTTTATGCTGTTTTATACTTTTTTATGAGTTACGATAGCAGCAATTAAGTTGTTTGTATTTTGCTTATCTAAAATAAATGCTTTTATCTTGCTATAGAATAAACACATTTCAGTAAACCTGATTAGCCATAAGTCTTTGACAGAAAAAACCAGAAATATTTCTTTATGCAACACTTTCTTGGAAAATCAATGTATCCTTTTTTTTTTTTTTTAAAACAAACTTTATGGGTAAACAGGTACTGATGGGACAGGAGAGTGATCAGCCCTCGTGTCTGTCAGGATGCAATAGCTGAAGAGTCGCACACAACTCCTCTGAGGTTTCTATGACTTCAGAGTGAGAAAGCAGGTGGTAGAGTTACAAGGCATTCGTGGTACCCTTTGTCACATCTGTCTGTGGGAGTAGGGTAGTGAACCTGTCTCCCAGTTATGCTCTTCACATATGGCAATAAGCAAAAATTGAGGGTTCCTGTGTATCTTTGAGTTTCAGATGGAACCACAGCTACTGACAGGGGCTTCCTATCTGTTAAAACCCCAACTCTGTCTGACCTGGGCTAGTCCTGAGTTTTCTGGCTTTTGTTTTACCACAGAAGTAGGACATATGATACAGGGGGGATGGAGAGGGCAGGTTTTTCATACAGAGGATTTGGAAATATGTTATTATTGCGCTTCATATATTTTCACTTTGGACAGAGAGGAGAAATCCTGTCTTTTCTTCTTTCCCTTCTTTGCCTGCAATATCTGTGCTGCGAGTGCAGTCTGACCACTATCCCCAGTTGTCTTGCATGATTAATTACAGCATCTGTCCTGTCAGAAGCTATAATGAAGAGGTCTTGATAAAAATTGCAAATTACCACTGGCAACAATCTTAAACTGCTTATGATAAAATGAAAATTAAAAACAGCAAGTGTCAAACCTGAGCCGAATCCTAATCCTGTTTGAGGCGGTGTCCATGGCTACCATACTCAGACCACAACCGAAAAATAATGGAATATAGATCCCCAAAAAGTTACAGCCGGACTTGAGGGAAGAGGTACTATACCGTGTGAGTTTATTAATAATGAATTCAGCTTTCAATATTTCATCATCCTCAGGTACTCTTGTTTATTATGTACAAATATTGAACAGCAAGAGATTCTAATTATAAATTTATAGATTTCTTGGAGCAGAAAAAAAAAATGTATAAATTGAAGCTTTTCATAATAGGTGTTAGTTGACAGCTACCCATGCTCCTAATAGCCTTAGTATGATATCTAATAATGTCTGGGGTGGAAGATGTTTATTCCAAGCATGAGGAATCCTGCCCGCAGTGGAAACGGCACAGCACAGGCTGCTTGGGGGAGATTTTTGTACGTGTCGGTTTTAACCAATGTTACATAACAAAGGGAACCATTTTCTAGTCATTTTGAAACCTTTAGACAAATGTCTTCAGCAATAATTGCTAAACTGCATGTGACAGTAATTGTGTATTAGTTCTATAATTGTCATTTTGAAGACCTATGAAGTATCGTTGGAAAAATGTCACTAGTGATAAGAGTTAATTACAACTGAAGTCTGTTTTCAACTATTTGCAGCGAGAAGCAGGTGTTATTACACTCATTAAATGGTTTCATAAATCCTGGGTTTTATCACATTTGATTAAGAGCTGCTGAACTACTGATGGTCAATTCCAGGAAAAATAGTTTTAATTACTGTAGCTAAAAAAAAAATATAATCAAGCAGGACTATACATTTTAAATATCAAAATTTTAATCTTGAAAAACTGGAACATGCCTCTGCTTGCTACAAAATTATATTTTACATTACCCACAATAGCATATTGCAGAACATCTTGTGTTTCAAACTGTGTGAGATGGTGTTCCTATTCCCTAAGTCTAAGTGAGTAACTTTGCTATCATAGGTCATAAATAAAACTGTTAATTTAAATTGCTTAATATGCAAGTTATACAGGGAAAATGCAGTATCTGTATGATTTCAGTGTCATGCACGGTTTAAAGAATGTTTTCCTTCATATCATTTACAAGCACTTAACTGCTCCCTTCTTTTCCCAAGGTTTCAGATGCTTTATCACCCCAGTTAACCACATTCTACTTTCACATTAACCCAGGTTGACACATGATGAAAGAACATAAGGAGGTTTAATTTTTAGCTGACACAGGGTCATTAGTTTCTAACTTGGAGAACAAAGCCTTTAAATACCTCTATGCAACATAATCTCAATTTTATATTATCACCTGACCATTGTGGTGTGCAGGACAGATGGATTAAATATCTCAAGTTTAACCAGAAGTCTTGCGCTGACTCTTTTCAATGGGGCTGAGCTCTTTGAATGGCTCCTTTTCCATTTCTCACTTCATGGAGTATTTTGCAGCACTGGACTTCATTCTAACCTTTCCCTCCCCCCTTTGTTTGGCTTTTGTTTTGCAACAGCTGTTATTATCGTTTTTGGTCAGCTGTGATTGCTGGAGGCAAAATAGGACCAGATGGTGTTTTGCTATGCATGAATGGCGAGTTAGAGGAGTTTAGATTGAATAGGCCAAGTTTGAATGGTGTCTATGCACCACCTGCCCTCTTCAGCAGCAGCATACACATCATAGGAGCATGATCTGTCTCAGACCTACTAGAATTGGATGGGAATGGAGAGAGCCTTGTTGGATTTTCTCCATATTTATTGATCTTCCATGCACTAACAGCATAATGCAGTACACAGTCAATTTGAGTTAATTGGATATGACACAGCATGTACATGTAATCTATCACTGTAGTCTCCTGGTACACTTTAGGTTTTGCTGCCACAAGAACATGCAGCATTAGCCTGCATTAATAGGCTAAGTGGATGGAAGTAAAACAGGATCATTGTAGGGCTTCATTTAACAAAATATACTGTAGTTTTAAGGTGATACCCTTGAAACTGCCAGAGATGCAGTTAGATATGAACATTCTGCATTTGATAGAGTGGACTGAGTATTTTGGCACAGAACAGAATATACCTCATTCCCATACTTATCTGTGAGCTTTGCCAGTGAAACTGAAATGAGCAGATGACTAAAAGTAGGGAGCAGCCTCAGTAGTGATAAGCTGGTGCCATTCAGAAAGGGTTGTTTATGTGGAGGAATCCACTTGGTAGCAGAAGGGATATCATATTAAGCAAATTCTGGTTACAGGCACAGAAAATTAATCTAAAACACAGAAATTAAAATTAGGCAACCAGATTGGGTTTAGAGTAGCAAAGGGCTGCTTGGTGTCTTAAAAGTGGTCATAGAGATAGAATGTAAATACTACTGAAAAAGAAGATCTGCTTTATCCTCTGATAAGGTTGACTGAAAGCCATTGTGGATGCAAGAGCTGTGTCTGGGCATTGTGGAATGAAATTACACATAAATAATGAATAAAATAGGTAACAATAATATATAATACATAAATTACTTGAATTGTTCCAAGAATTGGAGGTGTAAAAACCTACTTATGTATGTAACTGGGGGTTGTGATCATGGCCTGCCCAAGTTGGCAGGATCTGCTTACTCAGTGTCTTTGTCTGTGGTGTCAGGTAGCCGAGTGAGCTACTTTATTATGAAAATTGCATTCAACTGAAAAAATGCTAAATATTTTCAAGAGCCTGTGGGAAAAGCTAGGTTTGTATTAAAGGATTTGGTTCTTAAAGTCACCAAGAAGTTAATGCTTCTCAGGTGCATCTGAGGGAGAGAATTTTTGATTATAATACTGGAATCTTTCAGAAGAGAATGTATTGCTTTGAATGAGCTGCTCTGACACTTCAATAGGCTACGCTGGAGATTTATAATGCACTCTACCTCAGTTAAGAAGCAGAAGTGGTATTTTAAATAGTGGGGGTTTGTCCAAGTTCTTGGAGTATTAACAGCTTTATCCCCTACACAAACCAAAGCAGTGAAGTTTTCTTACAAGGTTTGAAATGAAATTTATTTTAATCTTCTAGGAGGGGAAAAAAAAAAAAAAAAAGTTGTACAGATAGTTATACTTGAAGTGGTATAGTTATCTGGGCGCTTCCTACAGGTATCATTTATTCCTTTTCCCCTCTGGGAATATCTTTATTGTTATGACCACCTTTGGTTTGTTATTTTTTCCAAACTGGAGTTGTTACATTACTTTAACTCTGCAACTCTAATTGAAACAGAAAGGCTTTGATCCAGCAAATCACTTAAAATGAGTGGATAATTCATGTATATAAGCAGTAATTTCATTAAAGTGACTGTTCATAGGCTCCGTTGTGCAATTGCTCAAGTGCTTTCATAGATCAGGGGTCTAATTGCAAAATGTTGTATTTGTTTTCCAAACAATTCCAAGTAGTGATAATAAGAATAATCAGAACCTAAAAGTAACATAACCTGACATATTTTTTCGTATATTCTTGTATTAAATTATATTCTAAACAAATCAAGGTCTGACTTTCAAGTACAGGTATCTAACCTTTGTGCCCGTTCATTGACCTTGTGTAAAGATAAATGTGTAAAGAAAGGTCTGAAAACCTGTGCCTGGACCAGAAGTCACAGCTCTTGAGTAAGCAGATGCCTTGACCAAATATTTGTGTTTACAAAACAAAGAAGTTAAATGGAGCAAAAAAAGTACCATTATACCTACTGGTAATATTTATGAAACCTAAAGGATACAGTTACTGGAGGCTGGTTTGTTTTTAATGTAATATCCCATAGTGTATTGATAACAAGCATATACACTGCATTAGCATCAAGTACATAAATAATAAATCCCATGTGTTATATTTTTCTCAATGGTGGTTATAGATGCTTAATTTTGCAATTGGTTTTGGTGTTCCATGAATCATGTGACTTGCCCATACAACATGGGTACTTAAAAAAAATCATAAATAGCTGTACAATTGCTTAATTTCTTTCCTGTTCCTAATTTTGGAAGTGCTGAACATTCAGTGTCTGAAAATCAGATCTCAATTTTAAAAATTTGAAAATAGCAACTGTTGATCAGGGGATTGTCACCACTGCACTAATGTGTGTATGTATGAAGTGATAGTAGTGAGCAACTCATATATGTGTTCCAGCCTTGTATCAAGGTGCCATTCCCCCTGTGCCCTTAATGCAGGGTGCTGAGTGTTTTGCTATTGGTTTCAGTGATATGGGACCAAACAGCTGTGGAGCTGTGCTGTGATATCAATCAAAAGATATTCCCTGTTCCTCTCAGCTTCTTCTGACTGTCCCTATTGTCCCTTTCCACATTTCTTTGCTTTGCTAATCACAGTAACAGCCAGGGATTACTTGTCTCATGCCAGCTCTTGCATCCTACTCCTACCTGCTCACCAACTATGGTACGTTCCCACTGAAGAGCTTCTCCTCTTCCAGACTCCCTTCTTCCTGATGATCAAAAGGAAATTAATAATACATGATACATATTTCATTAAATAAAGAGGTGTCAAGATGTTTTCTGTGGAAAATGTCTATGATATACATAAATATGAGGTAGCACTTTGAGACTGTGGGGGTAGAATTCTAGGTGCTTTGCAGTAAGGGCTATGGAAGGATTTGGTTACTGCTTAACATGCTGTGGTGCTGGCAGAGTGTCAGTGAAGCTAGTGATAATTATCATCCTTCTATAAACAGACTTGCTCCCTTATAACATTGTGGCAGGTAAATCTATGAGTGTTTGGGTCATTACTGCAGACAGCAGATCTTGAGATCCTGGTGGAATACACGTAATTCCAAGTGTCAATTTAGAGATACTTGTGTTTTTATAAGGAATGAGCAGCCTTTCTTTTATTCTTCCTTTCTCTAAATCCCAATGCAAATGAAATCCTTATCCTTTACTTCAGAAAACAGCCAGAGCTTGCTAGCAGGCTTGGAGAAATCAAACATCTTTAAACAAAAAAGAGTAATAAAAATGTAATATTCTCACATTTACTTCTGTTGAAGTTTGCTGAAGCTGTACTTGGATTTAAACCCAAATCTGAGTTTGTTCTGATTATTTCTTTCCATTTTCAAAGTTGCTGATCAGCAAAAATTAATTGATACATGATTCTGCATCTATGCCAGTCCAGCTGCACAGCAGGCAGATCCCCACTGGGAATCTGGCCAGGCCCAGTGCCCGCAGCACAGCTGATGGACATGGCAGGCAGTGGGGCTGAGTCCGTTAGCACAGGCTCCCTTTTCATCTCATTTCTCGTCATTTTAGTGTTAAAAGTCAATGCAAGATATAACTGATAATTTCAAAGGCAGCAAGACAAGCCTGTAATGGATCACTGCATCTTCTTGGCCTGCTACCATCGGTCATGCAACTCCAGTCCCTTCCTGGGGCAGGAGATCACTTCTATGACATTAGGCTAAATTCTGCACATAAGCAACTGCACTGAGCACCAGACCTATTAAAAATTAAAATCACCTTTTCAAGGCTAAATAAGAGGTCATGAAGCCAGCAGCAATAATCCCAATGATGCCAGTAGCAATAATTCAAATTATTTTGGGGGGACTTAGGCCAGGGTTCAGCTGAGGATG
The DNA here is from genome assembly GCA_025447755.1 of Corythornis vintsioides. NCBI lineage: Eukaryota > Metazoa > Chordata > Aves > Coraciiformes > Alcedinidae > Corythornis > Corythornis vintsioides. Next base: position 15,897 of record JAOEGS010008224.1, read on the forward strand.
GGCACAAAACTGCAGCCATTATGAGCTTGTATTTTTTTCAAATGATGTAGGAATAATTCTTGCAGGAAAAGAGATAATTCAAAGGAGAGGGAGGAACAGCAATTTTCATCCTGAATTGAGAAAATGAAAACTGTTGGGTATGTGTTGCTATCACAGCAGAGTGTTTGTATCCAGGCTCAATGCTTCAGCATGTAAACAACTTCCACTGAAATCTGCAGAGTAACTGCACAGAGCATCTAGGAAAATATTCGTGATTTAAATGCATTAAGCAAAATGATAATGTTATTTGAGTTTGGTTAATCAATAACAGAGGAGAAATGTAACACTTTAGTTTGATTAACCTTCTGCCATACAACACAAAGTCAATGAAAACAGAAATACTTTGTTCTTTTTTTAAAATTTGCATACGTTATAGTGGAGTTTTGTTTCTGGGAGAGTGTTTGGGGTTTTTTTTCTTTGGTTATCTGTATATTTTATCTGAAGTTTGTTTGTTGCTTTAGAACAACCTATTTGTCCACTGTAGACAAAATACACGCTTTGTTCAATTTCTTACTTGAGGTCAAATTCTCTTGAGGAGAACAAGTGTGGGTTGTGTAGCTGTCAAAAGAGGGTTTAGTGCTTGACCCTAAGAAGCATTCAAAGCCCAGATCTCACTTTTTTTATTGCTTTTCATTTTCATTGTTTGTACTTTATACTTCAGAAGGGGCCTCTGCAGAGGGGAAAGCCCCTGCTTTGGTATTCACAACTAGCAGCCTTCTACTGAAACACCTCAAAAGCTTTTCAAGGCAAGAATTTGGAAACCCTCTGTGTCACCCACTGGTGCATAATGATACCCGGAGATGGAGGGGCTGGGGCAGGATGCCATGGTACCCACACCAGGGAGGGACAAGGTACAGGTGGAGTCAGGGATTCAGGGAAAATCCATAAATGTTCTTGCAATAAACAGAAAGTACTAGAGGGCTGTAAGCTTGGATTCAATGAAGCAGGAGTGTGATTCCAAAAGGGTAAGCTGATGTTGTTAATGTAGTTTAGAGGAAGATACAGACGAGAGCTGTTTTAACTGCATGCTCACTGAGAAGTTGATGATTCAGTTTCATGTATCTGTGCTCAAACAGAAGTTGTGTATTACATTCTCTACAGATGGTGTTTATATAGTGTACACAAACTCAGTAGTAGAAATAGCCATTAAAAAGCCCAATAATTTGTATAATTATTCACAATTGCTATTGTGTAACTGGAATGTGTAAGTATTATAAAACATTTTATTTTATAGATATAGTGCAATGGCTATTAAAGGTGTGAGGTACCTTAGCTGTAAGAAATGCAAAATGCCTGTAGTGTTCCTAACTGAATGAGAGGTTTGGTTAACAAACAAATGCAGTTAAGGTGGATTTCAAGTCCTTTCTGTCCCAGCTACAGGACTGCTGGCCTTATCTTTTTGATCTCAGGTAGTAACTCTCAGTTCTCCAGGGTCATTCTAAGGGAGCCAGGAGCACAAGAGGACCAAACAAACAGATGGAGTGAGATAACACGAGCTTGAGGAGCAGAGGAAGGTCACCTTTTTGGAGAGTTAGATGATTCTTGGGGGAGCCTGTCTGTGGTAGGCTGTGGCTTCATTTAGGGTAATTTTGGGTGCTGCCAGCTGGAAGAGAGGGGACTGCACGAGCCCTCCTCTCTGCTGGTAGAGGCATGGAATGGAAGTAATCTTGAGATAATTACTAGGTATATTCTCCGTATCTCAGGATAGACTACCTATACTATGTATTTGGAGATTATTTGCACCCTTAAGAAACCCTAGAAAGGAGCAGTTGCTGCCCTGTTTAGAGCAGGGACTCCAAAGGGGGATACATGTGGGGAAGCATGGTTTTAATGGCACAGATCTCCTGCCAACACCTGGGAGCCAAGGAAATGCAGGGGTACATGAGCATTCTGCATCAGCAGTATCTGGTTTGGCCCAACAGAAGGATTTCACGTGGTACTGTTTCAACAGACAACACAGGCAAATAAAAGTTGAGTAAGTCAAGAAACCACAAAAAGAAGAAATAACATAGCTTTCAGGTTATTTGAGAGTACCAAAAAAAGGGTGGAGGGGTGGAGGAGGAGGCAGAAATCTCTCAAAATTACATGCTGCATGAGCTTTTATGTGTAGCAGAAATTCCTCCAGAATTGTGTTTGTTGTTCGTGATATTCAACTGGGAATAACATGACAGGCTTGCAGAGTCCCTGCAGGTTGCAGTGCACATGTAGGCACTATCCAAGCAATATTTTTGAGGGTAAATGCTGCTTTTCATTTGTTACCACTGGTTCACTACTCTAATATTATTTTATGCAGACTTGAGGCCGTATCATTAGACTCTGATGCCTGTTCTCCACAGCCAGCTGGTCCCAGCCAGGCAAAGTCAATGGTAAAGTAATTTTCAGGATCATCATATGAAGTCCCTGAGCCATGAGGGAACCTTCCTTGTGGCATGGGGCATGTGGGCTCACGCTGACCCTGCTGAGGGCTAAGGGCATTTTGGCCATGGGCTGCCTGAGGGGTGGGGAAAAAGAAAGGCATGCAGAGAAGCACTCGTTTTGCCGGTCTCCTCTGAGCACTTACCTGGGAGGTAATTTCAAGCTCTCTGTCCTGCTGATTTAAGGCATCTCCTGGGGGTGCTGTCAGAGCAGTGTTACAGGAAAGAAAACCTTGGGCGAGTCGGAGAGCTGTGTCTGCAGGAGGTGTCCTCCAGGGTGAGAAGGGGCTCTGCCAACCTGGCCACACTGGCTGCAGGGCTGGGCTTAGTGCTCAGCTGCAGGGCTGGGCTTAGTGCTCAGCTGCACTGCAGCACCCACTCGGCCCAGGTTCTGCCAGCAGCTCCAGCGGAGTCGTTTGCAGACAGCCGGGAAGAACACGAGCTGTGAGCCCTGCAGCAGAAAGGAACAAGTGATAGTGATTTTTTTTTTTTTTTGTCGGGGGGGCCATCAAACACCTTCACTAGAGGATCCAGAACTAGAACCAATGTGAAGTTATTGGACAGGAGTAGTTTAATGCACATGTAGAAAATGGTATGTGTCCCCTGCTAGATTAAAAGCCTGAGGAAGAGAAGGAGGAACAGGAGAGGGATGATTTCCAGCCTGTAATCCTGCACTTCTGATTGCCTGATGTTTTGCAGTTGCAAAGCATTGGCTGGTCACTTAGCAAATTCTAAGGCCCAAGGATACTTTGTTCTTGAGATGGTAGATATCATGCTGTGGCACTGAGCTGTCTGGTAGCCTCTCTACACCACTGAAAAATAATTGGTAACAAGGAAGTGAGGTTGTAATTGATTGGAAATGACTGCAAAAAGAAAGCAGTTTCAGTGGTTCACTGCCACCTTCCCTGTTGGTGTAGCTTGGTGAGTGCAAAGAAGAGTGTTACTAAAGAGATGCTGAGCTGTCTGACTTTGTGATGGGTGCTGGGATTGGGTATGGGGCAGTAACCCCCGTGGGCTGGCCTAATTGCATTTCAGCCCTTACCATGCAGTGCAAAAGCATGTGCTCAAGGCTATGTGATATTCATGACATACTGGTCTAGTATGTGTTTAGATGGAAAAATCTGTTTAAATTTCATAGATTTTAATTACATAAAAATTGTAAAATATACTAATAAAACACTAATCAAATCAAACAAGTCTAAATCTTCCACAGGCACCAAATGGCCTCTGTCACCCTTTAAACCTGGAGATAAGCTAATGATATCTGTGGCCTGCCCACCAAGAGACCATTTCTAGTTGCCAGCATCCTGATTGTGCCTTGTTCTTCTTGGATTCAATGACTCTTAAGCACATGCTTAAAGTTAAGCTCCTTATGAAATATGTTCCTGAGTAGGAAACATAATTAAGATTTAAGAACAGTAGAAAAGCCTGTAACTGCTCATAATCCATCTCATCTTTCTGCAGATCTTGGAAATAGAAATAATTAGAATTCCCAAAGGACTTCTATTTTGCTTTTGTTTTGGTTCTGTTAAGAATTTCACTCTATAAAAGTGAAGTGAGAAGGAAAGGTTGTTACGGAGGTTTTTGTTAAAAATAAAGCAGTGGATTAAGTAGGTGACTTCATAAAAAGCTAAACCAGGTCACTGTCATTCTTGGTGATTAATTAAAGCCTGGGATGTTTAAGTGCTAATAACTGCACCTGTTTCTTTAAAACATCCTCCTAGATTTCCTGTGTGGAAAAGCATGGGGTTAGTCACTGATAGCCTGCAAAATTGAAAATACTACTGCAACTGAGCTTTGCTGGTCAGGTACTGAAGGAAAACGAGTCCTTGGAGCAGAGTAGAAAGATGATTCCTCTGTGAATTAAACAGCACTTGAATAAAGAATCAACTCATTACAGTATCATATGTAGCATTTCCATCCCATGGTTTTAGTTTAGTGCCAGTAGGGTTTCAGCCATCCACTCCTGAAATCAGTTTTAAAGGTTGCCATGGCTTTGGTGTACTGGACCAAAGCCTAACAGAGCAGCTTCAATACTTTTATTAAGTAAAAGAATGACTGTAACTTAGAGCTGTGCTGAAATGTCTGTTGTAAGCAAGGCCAGGGCTGTGTTGACTCAGGGCCCACTGTGGTCCTGTTTAGTTTGCAGCCCTGCATAAATGTGAACAACACCGAGGGAGCTTGGGGGGGAAATCTGGGGATGTAGTATGTGTTGAAAGAGTTTGTATTATTTCCTTTTGAAGTACGATTTGATTCACATATTTGTGCAGTGTCTTACTTCCCACATCTAGGCAATTAAGCAGCTAGTCATTACAGAAAGAGATGCTGCCTTCACCTTCCCAATATTTGGTTACAAATCAAAATCATTATTGATGGGGTTTTTTTGTCTTCATATAGCAGTGAGATTAGATTCTCTTCCCTAATCCTTTTCCCACTTTTGGTCCATATACAGCTTTTTAAAGCAATCCAAGTTTGCTTAAAAAAATCCCCAGCAGCATAAAGCAAAAGCAACTGTGTTCATTGAAGTGTTTTGTACGTCATAGCTGCTACTTACCATTCTTATTCATCTGCTGTTTATAGAGAAATCTTGTCTTGATATCTTGAAGGCAGTTTTAATGAGTACACATCATGAATTTTCCAACTGCTTTTAGACTGGAAATTATTTCATTTCTATTTGTCACAGAATCATGTTATTTTACATTTTAAATTTACATTGCACACACCCTAGCACCTGGATTGTGATTATTGGCTGTTGTAGTTTGAAAATGAAAGTTGGTATAATTTACTTCAAGCCTGTTCAACTAAATAAAAAAATTAACTTCTGCTTAAAAAGAACAAGCTTGCCACATAGCTACTGTACTCTCAGCTAAAGACCTGACATATTCATGAAAGAGGTTAAATCCTGCCCTCCTGGTCTGTAAAGCAGCTGTATCAGCCATACCATTGCTCTTGCAGAACAGATCATCAAACTGTTGGACTCTCCTGAAAGGATGCTAAAAGTTGATGTGGGTTCAAAGGATGGACTGATCAAACTCATCAAAGAGAATCCGTTCAGGTTTATTCAAGACAAAGACACCATTTGTGTTTCAGGAAGTCCCCTGGATAAAATTTGCTGGAGACTGGAAGGCAAACTGGGAAAATACCATGTGTATGTCTTATGCTTGCCCTTGTCCCAGAACAGCTGGTTTTGCACACTAGAGAATGAGCTGGGTAAACCTTTATTATGACTATTTTTAGCTATTATATTTAAAGGACTAATTTTAAAACCATTGCAAAGGTTACTGTGGCTTTGGGAAGTTTCAGAATGGGGAAGGCAAAGCTGAGTTTCATGAACAAACTCTATAGGCAAGTTCTGTGAAAATAGGAGACTAAGTGGGAAAATTTACTATTATTGTATTGTCAGACTCTTCCATGCCTTAATCTCATTGTCAAGCACTGAACAGTAACTACTAATTTTCTTTTTCTTTTTTTATTCTTTTTTTTTTTCTTGTCACATTGTAAATATATTAGTTGTTCCTTGTTTTACTTTTAAATATTACTAATGGTGAGAACACTTGGCTTTGACCTAACTCTGGTCTGCTAAACTGGCCAAGTAGCTCTCAGTTTCAATGGGAACAGATGGAGGCTCCTGCCTGTAAGACCATGGCTGCTGTTTCATCACCCCTAATCAGATGACTTCACTGATTTTCACAACTCAGTATAAGAAAACAGTGCATATTTTGATCATAACCTTGTAAAACTTCAGTTTGCATTTAAAAATACTTGGTGTGAAGAGGAATAAGGAAGTCTCACTACACACATTAAATAGATAATTAACAATTTGTACCATTTCCCATTCTCATTCCCTCTGCAGGAATAAAGCACTTCTGTCACACAATTTAGCAATTACCAGGGTAGAAGAGATTTATCTTTTCTGATGCTTATTTTGATGATTATACAGCAATTCCAGAAAGCAGCTAAAACCATTGTTATTTTTAACATACGTTGATGACATGCTTTATTGTCTGGGCAAACATGGCATAGGTGGCGAGGACCATGTTCCATGGATGGCATAAAATTAAAGTCTTGCTTCCATGGTTTAACTAAATTAAGGAAGAAATCTGCTGGAGAACAGCATGCTTCCCTTGGTGACCCCTGGAGAGTGCAAACCCCTTCAGAATCACAGGGGAGATGTAGTTAAGTGTTGGTTTTCTGTGGTGTGGTTGCCCACACTTTGAGCACTTTTCAAGTATTCCCACTCAGCATCCATTTGGGCAGGTTTGTGGTCAGACCACTAATAGTGGCCTTTGAAAGGATTCCTTGAAATGGGAGGCTTGGCAGACTCCTGGCAGCTCTCTGGGCTTAAGCAATTTAGTGCTGATGCCTGATGCCTGGGATCTAACATACAGTCTGCTCAGTGTTCATATTTTAGGACAAATTTGCAGACAGGGAGCAGAGAAATGACTTGTTTTTTTAGCTAGCTATCACATATGGCTGTTCAATTTTTGTGTGAGGTCTTTACAGAGAGATCTAAGAGTTGTTTTCCAAAACTCACGAGCAGAGAATATGATGGCAGTTCTTATTAGGAAACAAACACAGCTCTATTTATGCAGAAAAGCTGTCTGTTCGTTAATGATCTTATGTAGGTAATAGCTAACAGTAGTGATGGTAATTTACTGCTTAGAACACATTCATCCAAAATACTTGTATTTATTTTCAGTGAACATGACATATACTGACTTGTTCAATACAGATATAAAGAAATATCTGTTGTGTTTTACAGAACAACTGTCTTTATTCTCTCTTTTCCTTTGTCCTTTGAGCTTTAGCATATGACTATTTAATTAAAAAGATTGAATGAGAGACCAAGTTTAATTTTTTCTAAACAATATACTTCAACATATTCAACAATGTCTCATGCCTTTCTGGCATTTTGACGTATGCCTGCAGCAGAGAGTCTATTGAATTTGGTATGCGACTAAAATCTAACAAAGAACACTGTCTACTGAACTCTAAATCTGCTTGGTTGAATCAGTCAATGTGCTGTACAAGTTGTACAGCTGAAACTGAAAATAAGCAGAACCTTTCCAAAACACATCCCAGAAGCTTAGCTAAAATTCTCAAGACACAACTTAGGAGCTTTGGAATAGTTTTGACAGTATGAAAACCACTGAAATAGTTCATCTTATTTCATTTTTTATTTGAATTCATCTTATTTCTTTTTCTTGTTACTTATTACTACTCCATTATTCCTTAAATTAAAACTGGAAAAAAAATATATTTAGTTGGATCCTTGCAATCAGTCACCACAATGTTACTTGGGTTAATATATTATTGCAGCAAGAGCCCTGTCTGACAGGGATGCAGCATTGGCTCAGCGTTGCCATCCATACAGTTAGACAATAAATCCTTCTTGTGTAGGATGTGGAAAAAAAAAAAAAAAAAAAGCCCTCTACTGAAAAATAAAAGTCCTCTTTTGCATTTCCAGTACATCTGTCAGTCAGGCTGTACGCCGAAGGGGAGACACTTCCTGCATTGGCACATTATAAATAATAAATAAAAATAACTGTAAGATAGTACATTATCACATTTAAATAACAAATACAGAAAATAGGAGGCAACACCCACTGAACTTTGAGAGCTCTATAGACTTATTTTCATGGTAGAACAGGAAAAAGAAAATAAGGATACCCTCAATAATCTGGGGAAATACTGTTTGTTAAAAATCCTGGGCTAAGTAGTTGTCTTCGGTCAAACTCTGCTGAAAGCAGTGACTGGAAATAAAAGCAAGGATTTTTGTGAGCTGTTTAATACAATAATCTGAAGTCATGTTAAATCTAAATGACCTGTTCCACATAGAGATTGCACCCTGAATTATATCAGGGATGTTATAATGAAAATAGCAGGTGTCCTACTGCTTTTTGGTCAATTACCATAGTTAATGAATGAAGCAAATTTTTTATTATAATTTAATTACCCAAGATTGTTCAGCTCACTTGCAGCATCTGTTTTTCTACAAGGGCCTACTTTTGAACTCTTTATTTTTTTTTTAACAAGTGGGTCATCTAGAGCACAAAGAGCTTGATCCACCACTATGAATATGAACTTCTGTACCCAGAAGGCTGGGAGGAGATGAGCCCAAGGTTAGGGACTGTATTCTCTCATGCTTCAGTCTGAAACTATTGTCTCAGCCTCGGAGCTGAACTCTTCCCACCTCCTCACTCTTTGCCAGAGCTGTGCTTCTCAGCACAATGTTTCTTTCCAGCAATAACCATGACTAGCAGCAGAACGATGGGAGTAATATAGATACAGTCAGTGGTTTCAGGCTACGACTTCTGCACGTAGGTCAGTTGCCTTAACCACTGAAGAAAGAATCCCTCTTATGTACTTTCCCTGGACAAGTGTCCTGACTGCACTTCCTGTTGCCCTGCCCTGGCCAAAATGCTCCAGCAGTGCTGTCAGCTGAAGCACTCCCAGACTGGTGGGATCTAGCCTAAACACAAAAGACCCAGCTCTTACAACTGGGCTGTCAGAACACCACAAGACTGCATCACTTTCCAGCGTTGCCATATTCTTTGGAAAATATCCTTATGGCTCACTGTGCAGTAAATACCCATGGTACTGGGATGCCCTCCTGCTACCAGAAGACATCAGCTCCATAAATGAATTATTGAGCAAAATTCTATGGTCAGACTAGGTAATCATGGTGATCCCTTCTGGTCTTAAAATCTATTATCTTAATTCTCATTTACCCTAAGGCCATTTTACCCCCCTCTAGCAACATAAATGGACCTCAAGGTTTGAATATTTATATCCCCTTTGAGGTATCTTTATGTTTCCAGAGTGATGCCTCAATAACCTTTGTGTGAATGAGAATGAGGAGCTGAGTCCCTCAATTGCCACGTTGGAAGCTGGCTGGGGGACTGTGGGTTGCTCCTCTCTGTGGTTTTCCTTGTCTGATCAATAAATGCAGACTCTTTAGAAGTCCTTGTTTTCTTATTTTATTAACATTGATTATTGTAACTTTGCTTATACTTTTTGTGCTAGGGATTGACTAATTAGTGACATAACCAATAGATCCACCTGCCTTTGGCACAGTGCTCAAACCAAGGTGTGCACATTTCCAAGATCTGATATGAAATAATACCAACCTGTAGAGAAATGAAAATAAATGGTAGATCTAAAATGGTCAGGGCTATTAGCTTGGAAAGGAGTCCTAGTGGCTCACAGCTGGATATCAGAATCTCTGTAGTGTTGGTGAATCTCAGCTGGTGCAAATCTAGGTGGCACCACAAGCTCAGGGTGAAAATAGAAGTACCAGACCCAAGGGCTTCCTATTAATGTTATTGTGGTTGTGCATCCCAGATGGGGGTTTCTGTATTAAAACCTGCAGTGGGGTGGCGGTGGTGAGGCACACATGCATTCACACTCTAGTAGGAGCTTCAACTTTCTTGTGGTCAAACATGATCTGATAATGAATAAAAAGTCATGGGGGGTACCTAGATTAGATTAACATCTGCTCATTAATATGTTTTTAAACTGCATAGTGACTCTTCCTTGAAAGCTTTACACTTCGATGAGAAGATAGTAAAAAAGATTTTAAAAAAATAATCAAAATTCAGATTCTCCAGATTCCTGATGGATAAACACTGTCATTCAGTACTCCCTGGAACAGAGCACACTGCTCCCTGCACAGAGTCTTTGGCCCAGCTAATGGCAACCCAAGTGCCTCCTATAGAGAAGGGGTTTTTTTTTGTTTCATTGGCTATTGAATGCAGCATTACAAGCCGTGACTTATGGCAGGAGAAAAGCAGACACCCGAGGACAGATTCCTCTGTTGCATAATTCCACAGCTGAGAAATGTGCCAGGGAATGCAGAATTATGACTGGGACTTTTCAAGCTTTCCTTCTTGTTGTCTTCATGGCCCAGTAGAAAATTGTGACAGCTGGAAGTGAGGAAAAAATGGAGCTTTACTTGCTTTCCAGAGTAGTCAGATGCCATCAGCAATTATTGTAAGAAGTGAGAACTGGTCTTCTTAATGGATCTATTGCAAATTTGTGGACTTGGTCTGCAAGTCTCTAGTCCCAAACTGCTCCCAGGAGTCACTGGATGGTAAATGCCTCCAAGATCTTCCCACTTTCAAATCCACAACTGCAGGTACTTCCTGCACATGCCCAAACCATCGCTCTGCCTCCTCAGTGCAAGGAAGAGCAAAGAGGGATGACCTAATCTTAAAAATACCAAAAAAAAAAAAAAGCACCATTCACTGGCAGCCCCAAAGTGGAAGGTGTTCAGAGTAAACAGCAGGGAATACAAGGTTTTTCATTTTTATTTGGAAATACAAGAACTGTCAGTAAGTCTGTGCTATGATATATCCCTATGTACTCCAGCTATCCCTCTGTCCATGACTGTTGGGGGCAGGTGGTTGCAGAACAGTCTGGCCACTCCAGTTTGGAGACTGGTGCAGAGTTCTGTGCTGACCCTGCTCAAAGCAGGGTGCAGGGCTCAGCGGACAGGGAGAACCAATTGCAGCAGCACCCAGCCCTGTTGCACAAGAGTTTAATGAGGCAACAGGATACTTAGAGTTTATTGCTTTGGATTACACCATGTCACCTTCTGATACACTGCATGGAGCCCTAAGCTGAGCTGATGTAGTGTAACTCAGGGGACCTTGATGTAGGATGACATTACATGATGCAGTGTGTGAGAAAATCAAAGTTTGTCTCTTCTGGCATCGGGTACTCGCTCATGTTTCCGCAGTTGCAATGCACTCCAGTTTTCATCAGGTGATCCACAGGTACATGGTTGGAAGAACTGGGATACTTTTATTAAGCAACTGCAAAAATCATTAGCAAATTTTCATAAAGTGATAATGCAGTGGCAATTTTAACCTTATAAATCCCATATGAAAGTCACTCGCATGATAAAGTGCCAATAAAAGCCTTTCATTTTTTACAGACTAACAGCACATGCACCAGTGTGTTCTGAGTGAAATGATGCAGAATTTTGATTTCCCAGAATCAGTTTGAAGCTTTGTACACTGAATTAATACAAATAGAGACAGTTTTAAAGTTTCTTTTTTGCCTTCACCAGAACTGCCAGTACTTGCTCAAATCAAGAATCAGATGGTTTAAAAAATCTCCACAAAACTAAACAAAACCCCCCAAACTTTTCATTTAAGCCTGACTGGCAAAAGAGATTTGTGATATTGTATAGTTCCATATAAAAGCAGCATCTAGAACAGCATTTCTGTTGCCAGGACGACTAACCACTGCCACAGACTCAGCCCTGCAGACTGCAGTGGGAAAATCAACAATCAACTCAGTAGCAAAATAAAATAGCAGGGCTATGGTGAGTTCTGGACAATGCTCATACTTACCCAACACTTGATCTGAAGAGAAAAAAGCTACCATCTGCTTCTAATTTCATCTTCGGATCTTAAGGGTTTTTGTAAGGAGGTGAATTACAAAATCTATCAAATTGTTTATACATGTCATAAGCCACTGTCTTTCCTCTTGCTCAATCATTTTATTCATAATATGAACTCTGTTTTGTAGACTAGATCATGTGAAGCCCATCTGAAATCAGAAACCATGTCTTGCTGTATGACTGATAGCAGGGGGTGGTGGCAATAAGTGCAGGGCAGTGCTTAATCTTCTCCCATCTCCCAGCTGGTCCCATTCTGGTGGGTCACAACAAGACAGACCAGCCTTGTCAGCGAATAGGTGAGCCCCCTCTGTCACAGTGTTCTTGACATTGTCCCCAGTACAGATATCTTGCCATAAACTCAAGCTCATACACAAGTAGATACTTTGAGGAAGGTATAAAATCAACCATGTTTAATTTCAGGCTCAGACCTGTCCCCTCTCTGTGTAAGGAGCATCAGCTGGTGTTGAGACACAGTGCAGAGCTGTGCTGGGTCTGAGGAGGGGTCAGTCATTAATTCCAGCAGCAGTTACTGTCACAGATGAGGACTAGTTTATGCACAACGAATTTAATTAGGTACAGGCTTCTCTTTACTATGTCATCAATTAGGGCGAGCACAATTTGGTTTGTAAAAAGATCAATAGGGTGGGGTTTTAATTACTTAGAGAACATTATTTACATTATTTGTCCCATGGTCAGTCAGGTGGTTTGTGTTTATAAAAGACTTGGAAGTTACAGGGCAGCTGCAGCCTCAGTGAGACTGGTTAGCTATGTGTTGTGTAAGAGATGCTGCTCACGTGAGTAAGTGCTCTGCAGTTTTGTCAAGAGATGTAGATAAATGCTTCCTAGAAGTAATCAGTTTCTTTAGTTTCATACTGCATAAAGAGTTTCTAACTTTAAAGACTCTTTTCATAAATGGGAAAATATGAAATCAATTCCATTTATTGGAATGAATCTTTCAGCAAGCTCAGGGTTTAGTGTGAGGGCACTGCAGGCAAAATGTAACAAATGCAGCAGCATAAAAATGATTAAAACATGATGAGCAAGGTTAGAGAGATAAAATATGAGAGGGAAAGAGTTGGAAAAGTAAAAACAAGAAACGGTGTTATACTAAAGGGTTTGTCTATTTTTCATGTTTACTTCTGTGTTCATAATTTTTTGGTCCATCATCAATCACTGTCAATTTGAAAAAGTGGTATACTTAGAGTCATTTATCCAGGGCTATTGGAGGCTAAAATTATGCAGTTTCAGTCAAATATACATGAATAAAGACTGTCATTTCTGATTAATGACATGTGACTTCAGTGTCTTATAGAATCATCTTGCCATCCAAGCTTTACAAAAAGTTATTATGTAAGGCTTTCTCCATAATGTGTCTTACTTGTCCTCTAAGAACCCTGCAGAAGCCATTTTGCTCCCATTAAAATCAAGGCTGATATCCCTTATTATGCTGGTGGTAATTGCTCCACAGATTTTGAGATTGCCAGAATAAGTAAATTTCTGTGGGATTTGAAATTCCATTATGGAGGATGGTTACCAGGCTTGTGGTTCTGTTCTGTTTTGCAGTTTGCTTCTTATTTTAGTTGTAAGAGATACCTAGGATTTTTTATTGGAAAAAGAAAAATCAGTACAAAACACTACTCTCATGGAAGGTATTCAAAATATTGCCACATATGGCATTTCAGTATTAATTACTGCTTTTCATTATTCACCATTTCCCTTATCTCCCTCTTCACGATGCAACCCTTAAAAGCATTTGTCGAAGGAAGGAGAATGAGGTTAGAAACTTCAGGGAACTGTCACAGACCGAGAGAAAATGGGAGAGCAGGGAGGGGAGGGGAGATGTGCCTGTGCCAGGGGCTGCAGGAGCTTCCCCACAGCCGGTTGGTGCATATGGGGGTGCTCGTGGGGAAGATGGTGCAAAGCAGCACCGGGAAGCAGCGAGTGCAGCGTGCCGTGCTTCTGCTACAGCCTCGCAGCTCCTCCTCCCTCCTGAAAGCAGACCCTGTATAGCAACCATCACGTGGGCTTGTCTCTTCAAAGCTGCTTTTTTTTCACTCCAGGACAGAACAACCCTCTTGAACGAAAGCTTTGCTTTGAGGGCAGAGGGGGAGAGCTCGAGGGAGACAGGGGATTCTCTGCTGTTTTACCCCCCATTGCTTGAGTCGGGGGCAGAGTTGGTCTTGCCAGAGACCTTGGAGTCTGGGCACCCACAGAGGATGCTGCAGGGAGAACCCTTGTGCTGCTGCTCTTCAATTCTTCTGGTACCAACAACAACATTAGTGGTTGCAGTCCTCAAATTTTTTATTTCTAAGGCAGCTGTGATAGTGGTTAGGCTGCAGCTGTACTTATTAGCCATTGTGACCTTTTTTTTTCCTGGTACTGTTACAGGCAACAAGTGCTGCCCTCAAAAAATTCTAAGGGCTTCTTGGAATTCTGGTTCATAGAGAAACCCGGAACCTGTTTGGTGTTTTGTTTTTTGGGTTTTTTTTGTTTTGTTTTTCTTGTGGGTTCTTTTTTCCCTGAATGCCATGAGCAAGACACAGTTCTTATCTTGGGCAGTCATAAAACAGAGGACAGCATGATGAAGATTAGCACCATCAGGTGCTAAACAGGAATTTATAATTCATTTGAGTTCCATTCTACAAATGAGATGAATGGTAACAGTAAGGAGTATAGTAACTAATGCTTTGAAAATTATTTAAAAAATAAGTTAAGTATTTCTTGAAGGCATATAATTAAAAACATATTTTTAAAGAAGTTTAAGGTAGATATTTGTTTTTCTGTGTAGGTGTACAACATTTTAGACCTCTACTGCTCCATTTTGTTTGTTCGAGTTACTTTAACTTTGTTGGGAATGTTCTTTGACACAAATGAAAACACAGTTTTTCAGCATAAATGTTGAGACAGACAGAATGCTCCTCGTGCATTGTATTTCCAGTCCCATGAGGTGCCACTGTTGGTGAATGAGCTGTTTTGCTTCTCCAGAAGTGAGTATCTGTGGCAAAAACCACTGAAAGTAATAAACAGCTTTGGGGTGGGATGAGTTCAAAGCCCACAGCATCTCCAGGTGGCTCTGTGAGCTAATCTCTTAGTTGCTTTCTAGTTTCTAGCTGTTTCTTTTTTAAAACTCTTCTGTTGTTCTGCTTCCTGCAATGTTTGAGATGTCATTGAGGTGCTTTTCTTCATTTCCCCCTCCCAATTCAATTGGAGGTCCAAGTATTATCCCTGTAAATTGCAAATTTTTATCATTATCCAAATGGTCAAACAGACTAGGTTTAAAGTAAACTTCCCTAAAACAAACCAACATTTGTCTGGAAGTAAAATGTTACTTTCTTCCATTTCTTTTGTATTTATTACTCATCGTACTGTCAGCAGAGAAAGACCTGTGCGTTTGGCTGTGATAATTTACACAGTGTTTAGTGGCTAAGAGCTACAGACATGGTCAATGAGCTAATTCAATAATCTCTCGCCTTCTGCTGAGTAAGTGATGTGTTACGAGAAGATGTTTGTACAGGTCCTAAATAGCTGCAGTGTCAAGTCAGGCAGCATTGCTGTGCTAGGATGTAGCATGGCTCCAGGGGTGGGCATCTGAAGAGATCCCCTATGTGTTAACTGCCTCCAGATTTTGGATGCTGTCACCACTTGAACTGGTGACTTTGTTTCTTGTGAGTTACCCTATATGATGTACATAAAATCAAAATTTGTTAATATAGGTATATGTCTTCATTTCTCTGAAGACAGACAAATACACATATTCTTTCTTTTATATGTATTAATGTTCAATTACTAGGAGTATTAATGAATATATTTACCTACTGAAAAAAAAAAGGTAGCACTCATAATGCAAAGCTCTTACTAGAACAAGAGGAAATCAAACAGGATCACAAGTCAAAGGAAAAAGATTTGGGGTGATCAATAGAGAAGAACAGTAAGAGTAGCAAGGAATGTGCAAATCCTCCTGTTTGCATTGCATAGTGCAACATTGTCCTGTTTTATGCTCTTTTTTTTTTCTCTGCAAATCAAACAGTATCCAGAATCATGGCATGATATAGTTGAACCAACTCGCATCCATTATGTTTAAAGACCACAACACAGGGCATCTGTAATATAGGACTGTACATATTTCTTGTGGTTCTGATACTATTAAAGCTACTTAAGTGTCATGACGTGTTTATTTATGAGATCATCAGAGCCACTTAATAACTTTCTCTTGGTTACTTGTTTACATCTGTGCAATACAGAGCCAGATTGTGCAGCCCATAGTCACATCAGTGAGTACTTACTCATGCAAGTTGTGCCACTGACATAAGGGCTTCACAATCTGGCCCATAATGTATCAAAATACATGAGGCCAAGATCTTATCACTTGCGATCATGTAAATCTGGCTTTAATCCATTTAAGCTCCAAGTTAGGTACCTAGATATAAATCAGTAAAATTTCATTGGCTTCAGTATTTGATTCACCGGAGCTACTCTGATTTATGCTGAGAAGATCAGGCCCATTAGATTTGCAATTTAGAAATGCATTTGCTCCACTGCATGTATAAATGTTAGGATAGCTGAAATTAACATCACTGCAAAAAAGATTATTTTCAACACTGGCGATTTAAAATACCTCTTTGCACAACATAAATAAAGCGAATTATGTCAGAGTTAGAAGCAAGATGGGTTAAGAGTTACATATGTCTTAACCTTTACACTGGCTATGAGTACATCAGTTCCTACAAGATGAACTGCATTATAAAGTAAATAGATCTGCTTTAAAGAAAGGTCAGGACACATGTTCTGCTAAAATCTAATTTCAGTCTATTGCCCTATAACCTACTGCTCTCTGGAATACAACAGATATAATAGTAAAGAGCCTGCATTTAATTATCTGTGATATAAAACCTCCTTATCCTCCAGAGAATATTCACAAGAATAATAGAAGGTATTCTCAAAATAATGTATTTACTTCTGTATGGTGAGTGCATTGTTTTAACTGTCTAGCCTGCTCTCTGGAAATATTATTCCAGAACCTCTTGTACCCTTAATCCAATGTTATATTATTTTTGTGTCCTGCAAGACTAGATTGTTTTACAGATCCAAGCAAACTGTATTGTATACTGTTAGCTAGAGGAAGGTTCCTGCGATCATATTAAGAGCAAGCTTTGTTCATCATCCCTATGCATTAACTGTTTGCTGATGCCTGTTTTTAAGACAAATTACATTACGATTCAACAGCTTAATAACAACATCAATTTTGCCTGATACAAACCAGAAGAACTTTAAAGTGAAGGGTACTTGCCACAATCTCAGTGTAAGCTCTGCAGAGAAACACCTAAAGATAACATGTAGATTTAAATAAAAGAATAATTAAGACAGGCTTACTAATGTTATAACTGATGTGCCATGCAGTCCTAAATCAACATGTCATTTAGAAAGGAGATAGATGGGAAGTTAGTTTTTAATGGTGATCATTCAAGCACCTGCCTGAAATATTTAAACAATTTTCAGGAAACAAAAGAGAGAAACACATGTCTAGAGCTTAGATCTAAATGAGGAAATTTTTGTCTCCTGTTTGACATTGAATATATCATTGGAAACAGGCATGTACAAACTGTGTTCTGAACTGATATGAACTGGTCTAATTACTGAATAAATTAGAGTAACTCCAGCAAAATACAACAGCTGAGGCTCGGGTGTGAACCGGCCACAGCAATTTATCTCATCTGGGTCCCAGGAAGGACTGTCCTGCAGAATGCTTTGAAAATAAATGCTCCCTAAGAATTAGCATTTTAGCAGAGTTTAAGAGGTTTCTAATTTGATTTTTGCAGCCAGGTAAGCATTGATTCTCTATACTTTGACTCCAGAAAATGACCGAGCTGACCGCATTCACTTCTGCCTTTATTCCTCCATCCATCACCAACTCCACAATCTTCAGATGATTGTTCAATATGTAGGTGAATTAAAACTTCATATATTTACACAGATACTTCCCTGGAGTCTTTTCCATGGAAGACAATTATAATCATTTAAGGTAGTATTCTGTCATCATTTGAAACTCATCATTCCCATTGAATTCCAGGGTGTTCTGTGAAAAAGAAGAAAATTATAGAAAAGACAAGGGGAAAAAAAAAAAAAGTAAAGGAAGGAGAAGAATCAGTTTGGCTTCTGAAGCTGTCCCAGAAAAATGAAGAGACTGAAATCCTGTATCTGTGAGTATCTTGGGAATTGGATTGGAAATGCCTTTGAAATTGTTACACAAAAAGATGTGACAGGTTTGGTTTGGGTTGGGTTTTTTTAAATGAAGTTGCTTACTGTGTAATGCTGTCTTGTTTGAACATGTAGAGTTTATGGTAGAAGCTCCTTACTTTTGCTATCTATGAAGCTCACATTATATCTGTGAGGGTCCTCCATGCTGTCAATTCCTCAGAAGCTGAAGCATGTGGAAGGTCTTGCAAGAAACAGATGATTAAATATTTTGCTACAGGCTCTGCCCAGGTACTGCATGGTGCTGAGCTCAATAACACTCTCTGAATCTTCCAAAGGAAAAAAACAAACAAAAACCCAAACCACAAAATGGTAAATATTTATGTCAACTGCTGCTTATTGATTTCCTTGCCATGTGTTTCCAAAACACCTTCACACTTAGTGAAAAGCCACAGTGCAAAATTACTTACCAGGCTACCAATAAGTATAGAATATTTTTATTTTTTTCCCCATGTCTCTTTTGGGGATTGCCAAAGGGCCTGCTTTCAGTCTGGGATTGCTCTAGTGCTTTCTCCTTTGTGGAGGAAAAGGGCTGAGATGACCCTTTGGAGGGTTTGAGGTGGGAGCTTTGAGTCACCTCTCTTGTGGGCATTTTCTTGTCTTGTTTGGTAAGTCCATAAAGCTGTTGCAATCTGATGCGCTTCAGAAATATAAAAGTTGTTAAGGCATATGACTGTGCTGGTGAAGCTGGTTTAATCGTACCCAAAGGAGAACAACAAATTCCACCCAGAAGCAAGAAAAACTCCTCTAATTCTTCTTTAGGGAGCATCTGTATAACTAACTTTCCTATTCCAGTGCAATGAGACCTAGCAGTTTCTGCAGAGACTACTGGCTTTACTGTCTCAAGTTCTCTTAGAAACCTTAATACTGCCACACCAGAGAGCTCCTCATGGGGCATTAAAATACAGATCCCTAGAACCTCTCTTCAATTTCTTGCAAAATTAATGGTAATTACCAAGAATGATTAGCAGGTTCAGTGCTTATTAGTCTTCTTAAAAAATCAGAAACAAATGCTTTTTCTTCCACTGTAACTGATCATTTTAATTTTCCTTCTTCATCTGTAATAAAAATTGACGTTAAAGGATGCCCGAGGCAGTGTAATGAGAATGAAATTAGGTTTTCAGTTGGCTGGTCAAAAGCATTTTATACATTATAATAAACAGTTTATTTTACTCTTTTGCTTATGACATAATAAATGATAAAAACATTTTCTTGAAATAGATATTGCCCACTTTGCTACAGAGAACTCATGCAGGGATCTTTTCCATTTGTGGGGACACATAACAAGTCTGAGGAATGTCGGCCACCTTTTGGATTATACATGACAGTGGACCTCCACACTGAGCATGACCACAAAATTGAAGACCTTTATCAGAAATGCAGAGTCAATTATAGTGTATAACCTTGGGGTAAATCTGCATCAAGGCATTTCTGATTAATGGCTCAGAACATTATATGGTATCCTTAAAGCCAAGCCAAACCCTATATTTAAACAAATTGTGCTGTTTCATTTGTAAGCTGTTGAGCAACAGAGTGAGCCTGATCAGGAGCACCATGCAGCCAAGCTTTCCCACTGCATTGGAGGAACCAATTCCCCCACCTATTCTCTAAACTTGGCTGGTGAGGGGAACTGGGCTTGTTAATGGTTTGGAGAAATTATTGATTATCAAACTATTCACTGATTTCTGAGAATTGAGAATGTTTGCAGAGAAGGGGAAAAAGAGGCTCAGACAGCTGTTCAGGGTTTGGTGGAAGTATGTGACCACTGAGACGTGTCCTAGTTCACCTACCTACACCTGCGTTCATATTTTTTCACAACTTGTGTAAGTTTTGTTTTGTTTTCCACAGAAGCTCTTTCTAAAGTGAATGCATGAGACCTTGAATTGCTTAGATTGGTTTAGATTGATTATAGTGCCTTCTTCAAAGCAAGAATCAAAATAGGCTAGTGGCAAGATGAACACATAACATATTGATAAATGTAGTTACAGATATGAAATGGACAAGAAAAAGAGAGAATAGCTGAGTTTCTTGCATATGATTCTTACAGTTCTTGACAGCTCAAGCTCCCACATGCTTGAATAGTTCAATACTGGATTAGTGTGATGCCTGCTTGTCGGATCCTGTGGGGCATAGACTCAGCAAGAAACACATCATTCAGGATTTTGGGGACAGCTTGTAAACTGTCCAACACTACTGGCAATCCCACTCCAATAAAAGTCTAACTTGAAGATGAAATGGGTGGGGGGAACAGACGCTTTTTCTGCTCCCATAATTTATATTCTACATTACAATTATTTCTGTAAAATAGTGGAAAGTTTTCTTTGTAAACAAAATGATGAATCTAGAGCATGCTTAAGTGCAAAAGGAAGAAAGAAAAACAGAATGGAAGTGTGAGGACTGAACTGAAATATTATTTATTTTTACTGAAGCCCATGGCAAAGTTGCCATCATCAGGGCCTGGTTGTTGGGTTTTTTTCTGTGCTTAGGGAAAAGGAAAATTCCCACTAAAGTACATGCACACCTTGTTTGTATAAGGCAATAAATTGTGTTGAATGAGACTTTTTTGATGGGGAAAAAAATAATCCAGTGTTTAAAAACTGTTGAAGACTTTGGGATCCTAACAAGCGCACTAGTTATATTATTTTTATATTTTATATAATTCGAGTATTTGTCGTAATTTAGGTGACAAGAATTTCACCTGGCTGCCCCTTCATGGGGTGTGCAGAGGAGGTCATGGTATCTTCCATGTATCTCTGTCTTTCAATAATTTTCCAGGAAGCCCAAGGACCAGCAGTGTGACCTCCCTTTTATTTTAAAACTCAATTATAGAAAATAGAAATGTGGGAGGGAAAAAAATGAACTGTTTTCAGAGAGGAAGCAACTGTTTTTTCCACTGAGTATTGCTTCTCCCTTTCTGACTCAGCCCTCACTCATGTGCCATGTCCATATGGATGAGGTTTACGGGCATATATGCTCTTCTAGCATACCAAAATATTTACCTTGTGCATTTCAGTACTACATCATTAATTTTACTAACCTCCCATTCTCAGTAAGTGCCAGCTGTCTTTGGGTTTCCAAGGCACTCAGATCTGATAAGTGAGCTCTTGTGTTAGCACTGTGACGGTCAAAGGTCCATGTCAGGTCAGGACCTCTGCTCTGTGGGAGAGATAAACTGATTTAAAACTACCAGAGGAAACAAGTAAAGGGAAAAATAGAATTTATAAAGCTTATGAAATGTCATGAGACTGTTGCAGCCTTTCGGACAAATGCTGAATGCAGTTAACCTGGAGGAAAACGGGGAGAGATCAAAAGATCACCTGCTGCTAGGAAAAGACCTGGTGCTAAGGATGACTGTGACATAATGAGATCTTTTTTAGCTATATCAGCAATGATGCTTCGATTTCCTTGTAAGAGACTGGAAAGGTATAATTAGGAACATTTTTTTTTTTTCCTCTAGGGAGTCAGCTTGTGAGTTTTCTTTAGGGCAATAAAAAATCCAGAGAGAAAAAAACCTAGCATGTTTAATTTGGGTTCACAGTATAACATTTGTTAATATTTGTCTTTTTTAGGTTAAGTGGATAAATCACATAACTATTAAATATGTAAGATAGAAACCACAGTCAATTAAATGATAGCTTAGGTACTGTGGCAGACCTGATTAAATTGGTGTGTTATTAAGATTATATACATAGCATCCTGGATATGTGCTGTGAAATTGAAAAAGAAGTTTGCTGGAGCCTCAGCTGTCTGGGGCTCACATATGTTGGATACAACCCCTGAACCTTTAGACTGTCTGGTGTAAAGCCCCACAGGCTGTCCCACCTACCTAGTGAGGTGACCTGCTTCTAGAATTTATTTGTGTTGGCTGCCACTAAGGGAAACAATAGGAGACCGGGGTGGAAGGTGCTTAGATGCAGTTATCACCCTTTTCTCATCAAAAGCTTAAGTCTCTGGGGGGGCTCTCACTAGAGTCAGAGAAAAGGCTTTTGTAATAAATGCTTGATGAGTTTCAGAGCAGGACACTCATGGGCTCAAGTTCATGAGCCCCACTTCATCTCTTCTCTGTTTTCATATATAGGAAGCACTCACCACCGAAATTCAAATGTAACTTCAAAAAATCTTTAACCACAACCTGTAGTTCCAATTGGACTTTGTGTTAAGATTCAGTGGAAAGATTTGTGCTGGAAATTGGTGGGTTTTTGCCACCTATCAAATTTGGCACAATAGTAAATGTATCACAGCAGACTTGTATTATCTCTTCTCAGATTCTCTTCCCAAGGTTTCTTTATGTGATCAAGTGAAAGTATTGGGTAAAAAGGGAACTAGTTAAGAGAATGTAACAATTAATTTAGGACCAAATCAGAAGAAAAGCTATAGTATACATTGTAATAATAGCACCTTTTTTCAGTTTTGCATTTTGAGACACCTGTTAATATTAGCAGGAAGAATTATAAAGCTGAATATTAAGCCATTCTTGTGGGTTTTATATCCACCTAAAATAATTAATTAAAATAATATTCTTTTTGCTCATTGTTTCCCAGTAAAACTGTATATTTGGATTAGTATGAGGCTGATTCTGCAAAATCTAAACTAAATAAAAATCTAAAGAAAATGCTTGTGTCTGGAACTAGACTTGGTGATACCAATAGTTTTTCCACCGTCAAGCATTTTCTGAAACGTTTTAAGATGGTATTATAAACTTGGCAGAATATGTTTCTGAATGAACCCAAAATATTTGTATTTGGTCTTTTGCTCTTCTGCAAGGTATTTGACCAGGAATAGAATTGCTGAGAAATACAGCCCAGGAGTTTCATAACTCACCATTTCTAAAGCAGATACAAGAGTCTCATAGTTGCAGCATCTTCCCAGGTACACCACGCATGGATGGTGTCTCTGCTCTGCCAGCCTTTCCAGCTTATAGAAAGGAATATTGCATTATCTTGGCACTTCCTATTTTAATTTCTGCATGGCTAGATTGCTTTTTCTCCTCCATTTTTTTGTTAAGAATTTCTGGAACGATGCAGAATTTTGCTAAGCTTTGCCAGGAGATTTTTCTTGCCTATCAAAAAAATAGGGCAAAAGCACAATCAGACAAGTGTGCACATTTACCATCTTGCTCTCCTCTTGCAGTGCTGACTCTTTTGTCAGGGATAATAACATCAGGGAGATGACCTTGCCAGGTAAACCACACATTTATTTAGTCTCTAAACTGTGCTAGCATGTTGGTTGAAGTATGATCTTTGTCAAGCCCAGAGATGTAATTACCCTGAGAGTTAATGTTAATTGGTTTATAGAGTTTAATTGGGTATCATTAAAAATACTGTCGTCTTATGCAGGAACTAAGACAATATTCTTCTGAAGGAAGAAAGATGCTTCTTACTTTATCATTCACATATATAATCTTAGTTTTGCATCTTTATCTCACAACAAATTCTGGATGAACAAGGGGACATTTTCTTTTTAGTTCTTCATCTACTCTCAACCTTTTCCAAAGTTTTGGATTAAGAACTTGATAATATATTTGATTATATTGCTAAGGTTAATTACCATTTCACCTATGGCAAGAGACATCCTGTAAATGATTTAAAGAATAATAAAACTATAGAGGTCAAAAGAGCTGATAAAGGAGGTTTCAGTCATCATAATGAATAATGAGTTGAAATAATTAGACAGCTTTAGTGATGATTATCAGAAATTACCATGTGATCTCACTAAAGAATTTCAACTGCTCTTAGATGGGATGACTGATAAGGTTTTGAAAAAGGGACTGTTTATAATTAATAAGGGTATTTTTTTGTCATTTCTGGGATTGCAACTCAGTATAGTATATATTATTTAAGTACACATGTTTAGATCGTCCTAAAAAAAGATGGACATAGTCTTAGCTTGGGGTGCAGAAAGTAGGAAAATTATAACATTTGGGCTCATTTATTTGTAGTTAAGACACATTTTAAGCCAGCAGAATTCTTTTTTTGGGGATCACAGTGAAAAAAAAAAGAAGTTAATTTCCTAATCCAACAGGAAAATCTTGGACCTATGTTCAGTTAGTCTCATTATGGCTGAGGAACTGAAATTCTGGGGAACTATCCACAAAGACCAACTCTTTTGTGACACATAAAGGTTTAAAAAAACAACCCATATTTTGTTCCACTTCTCTAATACCAAAAGTGATGGAATGATCTGGACTTTCTTCACCTTATTTCATTTCAGATGGGATAGATCGTGAGCAGAGTACTAAACCTGTTTTGCTAATAATATGCACCTTGTTTTGATGGGGAGACACAAGAAGCTTTTATTTGAATGTTGGCTATATCAAATAAAAATGTATTAGTGTTTCATTCCACTCTAAGGCCTGTTTAGATGGTTCCCTTTAGTGTTTCTGACTTGTGGTTACTAAGGCAACTCTGGAATTGTAGGGAGGAATATAATAAAATTGTTTATGCTGTTTATTTAAATTTAAATGCATTCTTAGTAATGTTATATATATATATAAACCACATTTTCATTGTCAGATGTGTTATAATCAAATTGATTTATAAATTTTATAATCTGAGTACTTTTATATATAAATTTTTAAACTAAAGACATTAAACAAGTTTCCTCTAGGATATGTGAGGCCATGAGAAACCATGTAAGTATAATCCAGTATTTAATAACAGAATTTAACACAAATGATAATTGTGTGCATTTGAATAGGAACAACTTCACCTCTTATCAACTTCAGCAGCCATACATAAACCTCTATGCTAAGACAAATGCTGGTATAACTGGCTTTCATCGGGTCATCAGGATTAGAGAAGACAAAGCCCATGCTGTAAAAGCTGCCCCTGCCTCAATCAGATTTCTGCAGGTGGGCCCAATAGAGTTGCTATTGAAGCCAGCTGAGTCTTATTTGGACTTGAGCTAAGTTGGGCTGAGGGGATGTTATAAAGAAGTTCATTGTAGAGCAGCAGTAAGAACTTCACTGTTAAGCTTGTTTTCCTATTTTCTAGCTGGAAGTTGGAAGGATTTGAAACTCATCCAGGGATTTGAAACTTCAGCAGTTTCTTTTCCTCTGATATACTTCAGCTGGGGAAAGAAAATTTTCAGGCTGTATTATGACCTTAATTCCTCTATATAACCCATTATCTGCTCGTTATTGAGCTATAAGAAACATGCAGTCCTTCAAGAGATTTTTTTTTTTTTTTTTTTTCCTCTTCCTAGATCACTTTAAGAATGAATGCTGGCAATATTGAATCAAGGACATTGTCAAAGGGAATAATTTCAGGGTAAGCAGAGTTTTCTTTGAATTATGTCTGGCATCTGGGATAGGTGAATGTAATTGTAAAACAAGGTGAAGCTGGAGTTTATTTCTAAAAAGGGATTCCCATTAACTCTTGTTTTATTTTTTATTGTTGTGGGGTTTTTTTGTTTTTGTTGTGGGTTGTCTTTTTTTTTTAATTATAGATGTTATAAGAAAATTAGCCATAACACCATTCTAGATTTTCCTGGATAATATGTAGTATGATAGATTAGATTACACAAGTTAAGTGGTTGTGTATGACCAGCAGCAGTAAAGAAGTGACATAAATAAACCAAAGTTAATTAAAACGTTAGCAAATATAAATAATCCAAGGTTAGTGAACATTGTTTCATTTTAAATTAATAAATATGCAGAGGTAATGTTTATAATTAAAGTTATAATTTATCTTCATCCTCTGCTTGTTTATTAACAGTGGTAACATAATGTTACATGCAGAAATGTAGTAATAGATTTGTTTAGCACTGACATTATAAACAAATGTCTCAGTCTATTTATTCTAAGTTATGATACCGATTCTTTTCACATGCATCTGATGGCCTTTAAACCATTGAAAATGAACTACATTAATGTAATCTAATCTTGATACTGAACATAACATTTCAGTTTGAATTATCCAGAATCCATGATCCATTTTATTACTCGCAAAGCACTTTGTACATTTATGATAATGGCAAACCTTGCTCTGTTATTTAAATCCCATTTCAGATGGGAATTTTTTTTATTATTATTTTATTTTCTAAAACATTTTCGGTAGTAAAATACAAATAAAGAAAAGTCAATGCTCAGTAAGCCCTTTAACAAAGCAAACAATTCAGCTTTTTATGACATTAGCAAATAATAAAGAAAAGATCTGACATTTACACTTGATGAAATTTTATGCTATAACAGAGATGAAGAAAATGGAATGGAAATCACACAAACCTGTCCATGAATTTCAGATGGGTCTGAAAAATAGCCACTGCAAAATATTTTGGGAGCTCTCTTTATTGATGTCCATGTTCTTTTACTGGAAAAAACTGTCCTGAAAAGTCAATACTTCAACTAGAGTATTTGCATTTGTTGAGTCATTCTGGTAAAATAATAAGGAAAGAATTCAAGGGATTTATGCATGTAAGGAAGAAGGCAAGGTGACGTGGCATAGAAATTTTCAAATAGAAGTTCGTAGAAATTATGATTTTATATTGTTTTCCTGAATACTTCTGGTAAAATCTTGAAATTTGTGTTTAATCAACTCGATTTTGAATTCAAAGTATATTTATAATTGGTGTAGATTTTCTTCTCATGTGCCCATGGCTGCATTTTCTGGTGTTGAGTATTACATATGATGCTAGGAGCAGTAATGCATATTAACTCACTGAAGTGAAAATTTTTTAGACTTAATTCATCCTTTTCCATAGATGAGATAATTGTATGCATAAAAATAGCACGCACAAGACCTAGACCTGAGGTGAGCAGCTACTAGCACCTTCCTTTAAATAATAAACTAAATTGGTTAAATATCACATTTATTTGACTAGTCTTCGAAAGCACAGTTCAGGGTGGCTTTCCTCATCTACTTTGTTAGGATCATGATGACACAGAGCTGCAGAATCAGGTAGCAGGTTCACACACAGAGCAGTGCCCTATGTATTAAAGGAAGATGACTGCTATAGACCAATGACATGAATCAGAGCTCATCTGATCAACTCACTGGCCTAAAATATCGGGAGGGTGGGAATGGGGACCCAAACAAAAACAATAAAACATACCCAGTGTTTGAATACTGAAGAAAATCCCATTCTGGATTTTATGGACTTGCTTTATTTCTGATAAGCCACAAAAAATGAGCTCCAAAGTAATTCTGTGTGCATAAGGCCATTACTAAAAAATTGCCCTTTTAAGAAAATATTTTTAGAATTATGTCATTCTTTCCTGGGGGAAAGTTTATCTTTTGAAAACTTCACCTTTTCTCTTGTACCCAGCAGAATTTAGTCCTTAATAGAAATGATGCATGAATATTTCTTTTTAGTTTGTATTTGCTTATTAGCATGGGATTTCAATAGAGATGTTAAGACTGACATACAGCTGATGTTACAGGGAAAAAGAAGAAATTAGTCATCATAAAGTTAAATTTACTTTAAAAATGTTTCCTTATAGTACAAATATATCAAATGAGCAAAAAAATCTAGCCAAGCGTGGAATGTATAGAATTTCAGAAAACTTCAATGGGTAAGCATATAGGTTATAAAAAGGTAAATGTGATGACATTATAAAAAAATTACATATGAGAAAGTAAAGGAGGCAGAAATGTCAGAGCTGTGTGATTTACATTGTGGCTCTCAGTGAGATTTTGGGGTCTTGGATACTGTGTTGCTGTCAGGGTTTTGAGACATAATGTTTGCCCAAGAGGAGAATTAGGAGGCAGGAGTTGCTGGCTTTTAATTTTCATTTCTGAGACTGTCTCCTTCTGTTATGTTGGACAACTTATAAATGCTCAGAGGTTTTCCTTGTTGTGTGAAGTTGGTAATAGGTTATTTAATTATCTTTAAAGAGATGACTCTATTGTTTAACTGGTGACTAGTAAACATCTTGTCCTGGTTTGAGTTAGAACAATTCTATTCAGTGAATTTAATTTTTAGCTCAGTCTCTTCTAACTCCAGTTTCTGAAGTTAATGGTGTATTTTCACAGTATCTACTTTTACAAGTGATAATGCTTGATGTTTAGAGTTATTTTCAAGGATTAGTGTGTGTAGAAAAGCTCTTGCTTATACTTGCTCCTGTGCAGACTAAGGTCACTTGTGTACTTATATGGGACGGAATACCATCTTGGAAGGGACCTCAAGGATCATCTAGTCCAACCTTATGTACTATGTTGGAGGGGTGCAGAAGGTAAAAGCCACACTTTTGTGGAGAAGCAGACAGAACAGGTGACCCTAGGCTGACCAACAAGGTATTCCATCCTATATAAGTAATATTTGGTATAAAGCTGAGGGATCACAAGGGTCAAGTTTCAAAGCATCCAAGGAGGACTTGGCCTTCAATACTGATTGTATTCCTGAATCTAGTTCCAGACTCCAACTCCTGAATCTGGTTCCACTCTGCCACTGAGTCCAGTCTGGGACTTCCCTGGTGCTTGCTCCACAGCATCAGTGGTGAAGGTGACATAACTGACATAAGGTGAGTTGGGTTCAATATTGATTTTGTATCTATATTTATATATTCCATTTTATTACTCTTATTTTCATTCATTATTTTCAATCCATTATTTTCTCTCACTTCTACCCTTTCACTTCCCCTTTGGGAAGGGAGAAGGGTTAATAGAGAGAATCTGTCATTTATGTAGTGACTGTCCCACCTCTAACCCTCAATGCATCTTTAAAATAAGCATACATTTTCTGTAACTTTTAATTTAGGACAGAGTAAGAGAATATTTAGACCATTATTTTTCAGATGCTTCATTCTGAGACAAGGGATGACTCTGAAAAACCTTAATTACTATATTTAAGAGGGGAAAAAAAGGATAATATTATTTCAAGTTAAACAGCAGGTTTCAGCTGTATCATTCTCTTAAAATGATCTTTTATAATAGGAGACAAAACAAGAAAGGTACCCTCAGAAATGATGCCACACTATTTTCATGTTGATTGTAATAAGTGCTGAGAGTAGAGTGCATTCTGTGTAAAATCAATGTCTCTGAGGAGAAAAAAAAAAAAAAAAATGCAGCACAAAGACTTTGGGATTTATCCTTTAAGTGCCTCTCCTGGAACAAAGCCATGCCCAGCAAGGGCAGCAGCAGAGGCCAGGAGGAAGGAGGTGGACAATAGAAAGGCTATCACAGGGTGAAAGGGGTAACACAACAGGAAGCGCATCAGGAGGGGACATCTTCATTAATTTTATCATGTATTTACTTTCCTAAATCATCTTGTGTGTTCACTCAACATTGGTCCTATTCTGCGATATCCTTGCAGATTGATAGTAAACATCTAACCTCTGGATAGCAAAAAAAGAGGTAAGTCTGACATGCAAAAGAAAAAAAGGAAAAAAAACAAACCCAA